>WBMZ01008277.1:0-130262 GCA_013400975.1 Atrichornis clamosus
ATGGAGCCTGGGGCTCCTCAGCTCCCAGGTGAGACTGCCCTTGGGAGACTGTCCTGAAAGCTGTCCTAAAGTCAAAATATGTTCTCTGGGCCATTCTGCTTCCATCAGGGCCCCCAGCAGTTGGGTACATTCTGCCTTTGGTCAGTATTTGTTAACTCCTTAAGATTATCAAAATCAATTTCATCCAAATTTGTTCCATGTTCCTTCCAGAAGTTGATGGGACTCTACTTTTGAGTTTCTCGGGCATGAGTATGGTGGGAACCTCCTGTGAATGCCATGACACTTTCAGTAGGTGACAATACTCTCAGTCAGTCACACGTGTGATTCATGGGGTGTCCTGTGCAGGGCCAGGAGTTGGACTTCATGGTCCTGATGTGTTCTTACCAACTCAGCATATTCGATGATTCTAGGAGTAATTCTGAGTAGAATACAGAAAAAAACAACTAATTTAGTAGTTGGTAAGCAAAATTTTTCAAAGTCATGAAAATCAAAAATAATTTTCATGATTTGGAAAAAAATTACTGCTGAAAGTTACTTCTGTCTTTTCAAAATTGTATGCCTCTTACTGTAGTCCAGTAACTAAATTTGAACTCTTATGTTGTTCCAAGTAGGGAAACACAACTCAAAGTTTGACCAGTTATACTCCCAGGATATTTGCAGATTAGGAAAGTCTATTTTAATTCTTGTTTGTTATAAATTATTGAAGGATGTGGCTTGATGCTAGAGGAGATGGTGTTCTAGAGGCTCTGAAAGCAGTAATTTTCCAAGTCTATTTGTCAGATCCGATGTAAGATTGATTCTATAATATGGAGTTAATGTTTTCAAAATGAGCTGCTTGGCCAGCACATTGTGTCTGGTTCCAGTTACTGTCAGTAAATCTTGAAAATTATTTTCTGAAAAGGACTTGGTGAAATCTACATTTTAAACAGAGATAATCAGTCTGAAAGTAGTTGAAAGGAGTTTTGTGTTATTTCATGCTGTATGGTTTTGGTTTTGTTTTTGAGATTGTTGATCCTGAAGTGGATGCCATGACTGCGTGCTGTTCTGGCGGGGACTGTTTCCTCTGTGGAAGCAGCCTTACGAGTGTGCTTAAAAGAATGGATCTCTTGGGTACTATTGCAAAACAAGTAATTGACTTTTTAAAAAAAATACCCTTGTGCATAAGGACAAAGATGCTTTGTAAAACCAAGTGCTGTGCACTTATCTGATGTTTGTGACTTGCATGCTTGCTGGGTTGAGCTTATTTTCTTTGAAGTAATTTTTAAAAGTGTATATGCTCTGCAGACAAGGTTAGGATTGATAGTGGTGTGCAGATCACTTCTCAGTCTGATGTCCTTCGGGATTTAATTGCAATGGAGCAATGAGCTCACTTTATACAGCAGGGAAAATAGGTGATTGTGGCTCTGTACTTTCACCAAAGTCTACAGGCTGCAGCAGCAGCCTCCAGACTCTGCTTCCAAAATTCAGTGTGATGATGCCAGGACTTGTCATATTTGCAACTATACTCATCTGCAAGGATTGGAATATGTGCACAGAGGATTATCCTTAAAATGGGAACATTCCCTGTGGACCTCTTGGTGCCCTGGCCCCTCCCAGCTTCTGCAGCAATTTAGTAATTGCTGTAGACTTTAGTTGTTGGACTCTGCTGTTTGCAGACTGTCCAAATGTGCCCTTGTTCAGCAAGGTAAGCAAAGGGACTTTGAATGTCTGCTTGCAATTCTCTACTTGTTCCCTCACAGTGTTACAGAGAACTATTGTTGGCAGCTGATATCACCAGAGAATTATAATTGCAAATGTGAGTGAAAAGTCATTAAGTGAAGGAGTGTGCTCAATGTGTCATTGATCGGAGTCTGCGACACCAGACTCAATTGATATCCACTCAAAACCCCCAAACAACCAACAACCTACTTAACAAATGACATATTTATATAGCTTTCTTGGTCTCAGTCTTTTTAGGAAGGTTTTTCCATCTATACTTGGCCATGTACTTTTGAGTCAGCAGGTGTGGAGGACTTCAGTAGTAAACTTGTTATAAATAATTCAGTCTTTACTATTCCTGGTACTTACATTTTTTTTTTGTGAGTAGAGGGCTCTTCTGATATACTGCAATGAACATCTATTACATGCATTATTTGCTTCTATTTCTTGTCAAATGTTAAGGTTTTTTTGCCCTTGTGCTTCTGTCTTCCACTCTCTTAGAGCAGTCAGATCAGTGATTCTATATTCAGTGGTATGAACTTCCTTTGGTTTTTCTGATTGGAGGATCTTTTGAATCTTATACTTTAAAGATGCCTTTAAAAAAAGCCTATTTTCTACAGGCAGCTTTGTCATCTTGGATCAGAGAGATTGGTTACCTTGGAAGAAGAAGAGGCAGACTATGGGCCCAAATTAGGAGTTGGAAGACTCTTGAGGATATCATGGAGATGTGTCATGTGGAGATAGCTGAAAATGATTTGTTTTAATAGTTTGCTGTTAAGTTTCTACAAGAATCTATCCCAGATTGAGCAATCTGTTGTTTCCTGCTACAGTTTCCCTGTAGCTCTTTACCAGGAATTCCTTTCCTGTAAGAGGGACCAAAAGCTAAAACTATGAAATGAGAACCATGCCATGGACAGCAATACGAGTTAAACCTATTGAGGTCGTATAATCAAAATTTCTTGCTGAAACTGAGGAAGGAATACTTTTATGGAAACATGAGGGAAAGAATCAAATCTTTATGTGAAACCTGGCATAATACATTCATAGTATTCACATTTCTCCTAATTTTGTAGTTTTAGATGTTAACGTTTCTCCTGTGGTCGTTGCACTGGGATGTGGCTATCCTGCTAGAAAAGTTTAAAAAGTGAAAATAAGAGTGCCTGTTGGTGTATATCATATAACAATATAAACTGCTGAATGTCTATGTGCTGAGGAAGAGAAATACAAGTAAGGATGGTAATACTCTTTCTTTTTTCTCTGTTCTTGATTGCAGGTTAACCTACTGGTTGGGACTTCATGAGGGTAATACATTATGGTAGGTTTTTAATGGGGTAGATGAAGTTAAAAAAAATTTTAGCTCATTTTTAAAGCCAAGTGATCTTGAATAAGCCACTTCCTACCTCCTGTGGTAACTTTGGAGATTACCAGTTACTGCAGAACTTCCCTGAAATAAAGACTTAATTTGCCTGAATGACATCTTGGGTATGGTACTCCACCCAATGGAGAGCCGAGATGGTATTCCATAAATAAACATATGGTTTCTTTAGGCTGAGCTTACTGCTCAGCCAGGGGAGTATGAGACTCTGGTGGGGAGTGGGGGGTATCTAACTGCTGCCATCATTCTTAGCCAAAGCATGCTAAATTTATGACTTTTTCTAACTTTGTTCAGACGAAAATATGGGGCAATCCCGAATGAGGATCTGAACTTTATTTTGGCTCACACCGTTATCCTTTTTCAGTAGTCTGTCCTCCTTAGAACTCCTTTTGTCAGATAAACCACACAGACTTCTAGTTGTTTGTTTCACTGAAATAATTACATATGGTATATACATCCAGCCCTCACTGAAATTCCATCTGAGTTATGCTAGTAGCATTTGACTTTCGTGCTTTCCCATACCCATATTTTAAAATACCAAGACACTTTTTTTCCCCCTTTCTTTCCAATTAGTAATGTTAGACTCAATCTCTTCCATTGCGTTAGAATTCATGTCCCAGTTTAAAAAGTCCTTCTAGCTCTTGTGCCAAATTTGCTAGTTGTACTGTGTATGCATTAGTGATCTAAATAAGCTGAATGTGTGTTTTTCACAACAAAACACACAGGAAATGCAGTGTTGAAATTACTTACGTACACTTTCTACTTCCCCATAACTCCTCATGATGAGTATTGTTAACTTGTGGTGCTCCAGTGAACTCTCTGAGGGTGTCCGAAGTTCACTGCAGTTCACAGTGGAAGCTGTTGATTTCCATTGTGAAGTTCTTCCTACTGTATTTAAATTTGTGTAGAGTTCAAGGGCCCCTTTAATAGTTAGGTTTTAATGTTTAATTCTCAATTCTCTTCTGGTCAGTATGCACCACTTGAAAGAAAGCCTCACAAGCAACAGTGAGCATCTGTCTGCCTCTGTCACTTCTTGTCACTGTGCTTGCATCAGGCATCTGAGGCTAAACTGCTGTGACTGACAGATGGACTGAGTGACAAGACTTGGGCTCCAAAACACAACACGGGCATGCACACACAGACAGGCTCCTTGGGCTCCATTTACATTTAACTACTTTTGTGTCACAACTGAGGCCCCAAAGATAGTGAGTTTCAGTGGTGACATTGGTTATTGAGTGAGGATGTCTTAAGTTGTGGGGGAAGGGGAGGAAGAAGCTTTCTTTGACTGCTTTGCTTCCTCTTCCTTTCTCTTCCCTCCTGTCTTGCTGGACTTTTTGCTCAAGGTGCTCATGAAAGGTGTAGTAGAAATTCAGTGTGACTGGTAAAACAAACGGTGGAGGCTTAGGAAAATTGCCATAAATCTTGGTGATCTGCATGGCTTTGATTTGGAAATAGTGAATAAACATCAACTTAAGAGTATTGTAGTCTTGTCTTGAGTATTGTCTCTTTTGTATCATAACTGTTGCTGTGAGGTTTTTTTATAAAGTCATGCATACTGACCAGAAGAGAATTGAGAATTAAACATTAAATCCTAACTATTAAAGGGATTCTTGAACTGCACACAAATTTAAATACGGTGGGAAGAACTTCACAATGGAAGTCAACAGCCAGCATTCACCAATTTTCTGGTAGTTAAATATGGATTTTTTTTTTTTTTAATTTTGCAGTATTGACAGCTTAAGAACAGGTGATCTTAGATTGCTGTTGGAAAATGATAGAGGTAAGTTTGAGGTGTCAGAAGGACTTGATGTAGTCTTAAAGGTTTGCGTCATTCTTTGTGTTCTCTACATGTGGAGTTAGGAGGGGACTTCACACTTCAAAGAAGGGTATTTTTTATTACTGTTCTTAAGAAAAACAGCTAAAGGCATCAATGGAATCCAGCAATGTTCTTCAGCTTGTGATGACATTAGAATAAACCATTGTTATTTTCAGAGTTTTTAAGCTTTACAAAAACAAGAGGGCAATGCCTTTAAGAAAAGCTGGAGTATGCTTGCTACTCATTTTTTTCAAAAAAAGGAAATGATTGGGAAAAGAGCTGAAGATGCTTCTTAATGAATGTATGGCTTCAGTTTTGATTGGCCTTTTTTAGAAGTTGCTATCTTTCAAGCATGTAGTTGTAGTGTGACCTGTAATGCCTCTGCCTTTTTTAATACATTTGGAAATAAAAATTTCAACTCCATTTATACAAACATAATCACTTTGTAAGATGTTGTGTAAGTATTTATAGCTGATAGTGAGTTTGATAAAGCAGCAGGAGATTCCATCGTCATGTATACTGACAATTTTGTGATGATGTACGTGGTAAAACAAAAGGAGGTTGTGGAGAGTTTGTTCTCTTTGGGCAGGTGACATTGTAGTAACCTTCCTTATTCCTTAAGAAGTGTTAAAGGAAAGCAGTCTAAGAAATGGCTCATTGCAACTTAATGCTCAGCAGCCTAATTAGTCAAATACCATGTGCCTACCTCTGCATGAAATAGCCTATTTCTTTCCAATGTAAAATAGGAATTTTCAGTTTTGGAACAGCCTGAAGAGGCCTTTGTTGCAAATGACCACTGGCTTTTTAGTTATTTATTCTCAAAAATAATGAAGGTCAGCATGGTATCCATAGTGACTGCATGCAGCTTCCTCGTTAATCTTGGCGTGCTCCTGCAATAACAAAATTCACTTACTGGTAACAACTTTTCATGTTCCAGGGGGAAACCTTCATTTGAAAACAGGGTGCGATGGAGTTTCTCTAACTTGAGAAATCTTGACTACTGTAGTTTTTCTTCAGTTTTAAACTCGTCATCATTTCTGTTTTTATGAGATATGTGGAGGCCTGAACAGAGAACAAGCAACCTTAAATTGCTGAAGTCCACGATTACTTCCAGCAATCTGGCATTGGAAAACTTCTGACTTGAAAAATTATTTTCTTTCTGAAAGGATAAGAACTGCTAAATGGGGAACATATCAGTCTCCTTTCAGCTCTGTTAGTAAAAGGAAAGCATTCTGCTATCAACTACAAAATTAAGGCTTCTCAGTAGTATGTGAATACGATCAAGCCAGAATGGTTGAATGCTCCCAATTCCATGGGAGAAAATGCAACAACTAACTCAGTGAAATGAACTTAATAAATTACTTTAGTGTAAAGTACACTGTTTCCTCTCTGAGTATTATACAATGTAAATACTAAATTTTAATATTACAAAGGTTCTTTTAACTTAGAGGAAGTATTACTGCAGAATTGAATGCAGTTTCCTGGGAGTTTTGGTAGTAACTTGTTGAAGATGGGGGGTGAAATGGTTCCATGCTGAGGTTGCTATCGTATTCCCTCTCACCCCATCCCTCTTCTTTAATGCTTCCCCAAAGATAAGTGGGTTTAGGTTGGGTTATTTTTCTAATCAGTTGGTTGTAATAGAGCTTTAAACTGATCAGGCAGGATTCTGACACTGAGGGTAAATATTTTCAGAATTCTGTCAAGTTTTTGGTTTTGATATTTTCTTCATAATGAACATGGCTTGTTTTTGTTTCTGTCTTTAATTTTGCATATAGCTATATTTTAAAACATAAACAATTATGAAAGGCTAGTCATTTGCAAAATTCATAGGGAAGTTCAAAGTCAAAGTTCATTTTTGAGAACTCCAGGAATGAGCCTGTAGTCAATGTATCTTTAAAATAATAACTATTTTGGTCTATTTTAAATGTATAAATTAAATACATATTTATAAATAAATATGAAATAATATATAAATAAGAATTAATCTATTTGAACTTAAAGGTGTCTTTAAATGTATATCAAAAATTGAGAATTTGTATTCTAGTTTTTGGATTTAGAAACATTAATGTAAGTTATGAATCTAAAACTGTACTCTTGACACTGGATGTGAAAATACGTTTTCTTCAATATTAGCTGCACAGTGATTTGCTGGAATGCTATAGAAGCATGCCTTAAACCCTTTCTTTTTCACTTCCCCTCTCCTAGAGGTGACCAGCTGCTCTGCACCAAGGCCCTCCCAGTGATGTGTGGTAGTCTGTTGCTGTAAACATCCCCGACTGGAAGCTGTACCAGCTCCAGCTTTCAGTCAGATGTTTGCTGCACCTGGCTATGCTTGGACAACAGCAGAAGGAAAAGCTGTCCTAAATACGTGTGCGTATGTATTTATCAAACACTGCTTCTGTGGACAGAGCTGAATTGCCTTCAAGTGAATTAACCTGGCTGGTAGGTGTGATTTCTTGAAATCTGGTCTGAAATGGAGAACAAAGCTGTTGAATGTGTCACTCAAAACCGAGCTCTTTGCTGCTTTGTGGTATAACTACTGGGTGAGGCTTCCCTGGAATGGCTAGAGGTGGTGAACTTTTTGTGTAATTACCCATAAACCATTGATTACTTTATTAATTGTCTATTCTAGCAGCTTCTATCACTTAGGACTCTGAGGAAAAATTATTACCAATGCTGTCAAATACTTAGCAGGCATCTTATCTGCTCTGCCTTGCTTTTTGTTGTTTTTTCTGGAATTCTACATTCCAAGTCTCCTTGCAAGTGCGTGATGCTCTTAATTGTTTGTAAGCTGGACCCAAGGCCAAAATAAAGGTTAAAAGCCTACAACCCAGTCCGTATTTTCTCTGTTCTCCCAGTGCACAGCGTGTGCCCTGCTCTGTGGGGTGGTTTGTGCTGCCCCCACCATTGGCACTGCAAGGGTTTGCTTTTCATGGAATAACAGCTTTTGAAAGTATTCTTTTAGAAGTAAGTCTTTACTGATTCAGTTCCTGAACAACTTAAACCAATCATGTCATCAGGAGCAATATCTGCAGAAAAGCTTCAGCACTTTCCACTGTTCTCCAGTGGGATCTGCATGTGCTGTTGCCTGGATCTTGTCTGGGATTTCTTTCCTCCTTTGTTTTACTCTAGTCTTCTACTTTTAAAGGGATGGCCTATGTGAGTAACTGCTGCTAAGACAAAAAAATATTCTTGCAAAAATTTAGCTCTCCATTCTTTTCCCTTCCAAAATGTTATTTTTTAATTCCCTAACACTTAAATGAAAGACTTTGTTAAATTTAAGTGGTAATATACCAAACCTAGGTATTATTTTTTCAGCTTCACTACAGTGGTTCTGTAAAAGATGTTTATGTCCAAAAATACAGATACTTTTAAAAAGCAAAATATTTTCTCCTTAATTTATCAGAATTAAGACTACAAGGATTTCTGAATCTTGGGAAAGCTGGACTAGTAAGCATTGGAAAGGTGATGATTTTGAAGCCATCAGGGAATGACCAAAGGTGAATCAAGGACAGTTGTTGTGATGGTCACATGGCCACAACCATTTTGTTTCTCTTACCTGGGTGTTTTGTCTGGTGACAAAGGAACAAGAGTGGTGAGAGAACGTCGTGAACTTATTATTGATGTAATTCATTGCTAGCACTTCTACAAAGATTTGTTTTTAAAACAACTTGCATACTTAATATAAGCTCAGTTAATTTTTTTTTAATACTGTCTATTTGGTTTGATAAATCATGCCGCTATATTTATAAAAAAGACTTTGATGTAGAAACTACAGAGCTTGATTTCTTAAAAGATGCTGGTAGTTGTTTTCCAGGCTTTCTTTGCTGTAAATATTTAGCATTTCCTAATTCTAGATAGTATTTGGACCTAGAAGAAAGGAAGTGTTTTCTGTTAACAAACATCTCTGTTCAAAGTAAATGTATTGTCTTATAATTAATATAGTGGATATTTTAGTGTGTGCTGTGTCAGCTGTTCCACATGCCAGATAAGTGCTGCTTTTTTTTTTTTTTTAATAAGCTTAGTTCACATGCAGTTTTTCAGTCCATGGTGTGGAATTGTACTTGTGCATACCTTTATATTGTACTGGTGTCTAATACATGTACTCAAACACAGCTGTCGTATGTCAGCACACAAAAATAATTTGAAAAGGCTTGTAACTGCAGGAAATAAATAAATTTAAAAATCAATGCTGTATTTTTGTTTGAGGATTTTATTTTTTTGACAAGTGTTTGAAATGCAAGGATCTGCTTTTTCTATTAATAAAATACAAAGTACTGAACATCTAAACATGTCTCAAAGGTGGCTCTTGTTTGCAGCTGAAGAAGGTGGGCGTCGTGGTGTTGTCCAAGTGCGTATTTATGCCTTCATTCCAGGTGAGCTTGTGCTACTGGGGTTGCTGGGAAGGGGAGATGGGAATTTGGCAGGGTAGCTGTGCAGTGCCACTGGTGGGGTTGAGGAGCTGAAGCAACTGTTGCAGAATGAGGCAGGACAGGGTCACAAAGGCAGCAGTGAAGTTCGGGAACAGAAGAGGCAGATTGCAACAAGCAAATAACCTTGTCTTGTTCACGTGAAGCCCGTGACCATTGCTTGTGTGACATGGATCAGTTCCTGGTGTTTGCAGTGCACCAGATTTGCAGCAGAGGAAAATACCTGAATGAAAACCAGACAGGGGGTCCAGAGGCCAGCAGTGACACGGCGGCCACGCCGGTACCAACTTCGGGTGGCTGTTGCACAGTGTATGGGCAGGTGCAGGGTACTGCAGCCTTCGGTGAGGGAAGCTTGTGATTAACACCAAGGTTGTCCCTTGCTGAGCCAGTGGAGTGTCTGTGCAGCCCAGTGTTTGGGGCTTGCCTGTGCTGTTCCTCTGAGTGCTTTTTATGCTCACTGGAGAGCAATAAATGTGACTTTGGATGGGCCTGGTGAAGCACTGTCTCCCCTTGCTCTGAACTCACAGCTGCGTTCAGCAGAAATGCCTGAGCTGGTGTTCTCCTTCATACAAAGAAAACTGTTGAGACATTCAGAGGGCTTCCCCCCTCCTCTATGCATGAAATAATCTGCATCTGTGATTCCTTTTACCCGGTAAAGCTGCAAAACACCTGTTCAGAGAAAAGCTTGGAGAAGGCTGAGGCTTGGCCTCTTGACTGAGTGGGTTCATTGTAGTTTTCTTTCCTGGCCTGGTGGGGTCTTGTTTGTTCAAGACTCTTGACATCAAATTAAACACACCTGTAAAATATAAGATAAGGTGTTGAAGCTGACATTTCTCTTGCTATTCTAGTGACTTGTATTGCTGAATAGCTGAAACTGTGTGGGGGAAAATAAGAAAACAACTGAAACAATAGAAGTGCCTTTAAAAATTTCCAGAGGAGAAATGGGAAATAGTTTAAGAGCATACCAATAGGAAGATGTACAAATGTAACAACAAGTGCTATAAAATTTAGCACAGTAAGGAAACTGTTGAAATATAAACAAAGGCTTATTTTTGCATAAAATTTGAGATGGATATCTTTGAGGACTCCCAGTTTGTACCATCCTATTAGTCTCCCATATATATGTTAGTGCTGAGTGTCACTTAAATGTTACAGATTTCTGGAAGGTGTCTGCTCTGAGCATCAAGGGCCTTGGCAGCTAAGTACAACAGAATGCTCATCTACACTGTGAGAAACTTCTTGTTTTTGCTTTTGGACCTCTACAGCATTAGGGACTGTACGTGTGCATTAGTGTTCTGATACTCAGCAGATTAAATGTTAAAATATGTGTTTTGACTTCATAATGTTAGTCAAGACTAGTAACAGTTGCATGTGCATTATGAGTTGTGCCAATACATTGAAGTATGTCTGTGCAGATTCATCTTTGGGTATCTTGAAAGCCAGTGCTGTATTTATATTGTTAGGCTAATTTTTAGTTCCCGTAAACATCCTACACTCAGCTCTAACAAGTGGTGGGATTGGGGATGGATGTTTATTTCAACTGACTTGGAAAGGCAGCTTTCCTCAGTGACCAACTGACATATTGGCAAGCATGGAATACTACTTTTCAGTAGTATTCAAGTAAACTTACTGTATTGAAAGCACTAATTTCTGTGGAAGAACTATGTAGTTCTAGAAATCTCTTCATACTCAAATTATGATCCCGGCTGTATAAAGGCATACATCTTTATTGTGAAGAAGGCTTTAACTGATGGGATCTGTATCTTTATAATTGCAAATAAACTGTGACAATATATCTTGGCTTGAAAAGTAACTTCTGATATCCTGATGACAGAGAAATTATCTAGAACGTTATATTGAATGTTCAGTTCTCAGTTGCAGCAGTGATTCATTGCTTGTTATCTACTTGATCGTTGTCAAAGGGGGAAGACATTTACAGGCTACAGTGAAAACAATCCCCAGACCAAGAGATCATTAAAGTAGTAGAACTACTAAGATTCAACCATTTCTGTTGCCCTTTATATGTTATAAAATGAGAAATATCTTTGACAAGGAAAATCTGGATAGGAGAAAAAAGGAGACAAGCATCTCTTGCTTTCCTAGTAACTCTTCTTGTATCATGTCTTACATCTCTTGGAATCACACTCCTACTGATGATGGATGTGTTGTTAAATGAAGTAGGCCTCCAGCATTTGGAGAATATTAAGTAACAAAAAATTAAAAAATAACTCAAGTATTTTTATACAAATGGAAGATGGGGGACATGGAATTAATCATCTTTGTGATGCATAACCTGGCTTCCTGAGGATCACTTTTACAATCTGGTATCCTTGTTAATATTTGAGAGGCTCAGACTCTGAGATGTAACATTTTTTACTTCTAAGGCCAAATACATTATAAAAATTATCAAGAGGATCTTTTCTCCTTTAAATTCACACACACGAGCCTATTTTTGCAATAGTTAAGCTTTTTGTTGTGCTTTTATTTTTGCATACAAACTGAGGAGGTCTTTGATTTTATGCAATGTATGGCACTGCAGGCAATTGCATGCAAGAAGACACATCAGATTCTGCATCTTGATAATGCACTTGTGTGTGTGTGTGATCTCTGCAGTCCAACCATGTATTTGCTGTGTGTGCACGTCTGCATGTGCAAAAATGTTTTTAGATTTTTATTCAGTGCATCTGTTTAATAGGTACAAAACACACTTCTCCAGCTGGGATGCACTAGGGAAGTACGAGGGATGTGAGTTCTCCTCAGGAGAGAGATGATGTAATTAAAAACATTAAAAGCTTATCTCCAGAAAAGAATCTGCATGTCTCTCTGTTCTGTTCCATTTCCTGGAGTTGGGTGCCTCGTGGCATCCCTGACCATGCCTGAGAGAACTTCTCCCAGCTTCTGTCTTTGCTCCAGCCCGCCTGCCGGGCGGTGCCCTGCTCTGGGAATGCCGGGTTTTGACAGCCGTGCTGAGGCACTGAGGAAGGGGCCGAGACGAGGAGGATTTCCCAGTGAGGCTGTAACATCTTGAGGCTTTGCTGTCCCGTGCTAGGTGGTGGTGAGTGCTGAGGTACGCCCTTGGCCTGTTCTGCCGTGACTTCTGCCCGTGCTCGCGGGGAGGAAGGCTCGGTGGAAGGCCCTGTCCGGTGTCGCGGGGAGGGCAGCGAAAAGCTCTCGCTCCCCTTCCTCAGACTGGGTCAGTGCCCTTGCTTACCGCACGCTGAGGCAGCCACACAACAGTGCAGTGACAAAAAACAAAACAAAATTGATGGCAGGAAAGAATCCTCAAATCAACATTTACTGCCAGCCAAAATGTCTAAGATTCATCTTTTCAGCCAGTGCCTCGATGTGGAGCTAATTTCGCTGGTAGCACAGACTGAGAATCTGAGCAGGTCAGATGTGGAGGTATATTTGGTGCTTCAGCAGGGTTTTTTTAATACATTTGAAATCCAGAATTCGTATTATAGAAACTCAAGTATGATCAAACCACAGTCTTACTGTTTCATTACAGAAAGAACAGTTGTGACTGCTTTTGATGTGGCACTTGAAAACTAACCAGGAGTAAAATGTAAAGTAGTAAAACCAATGAGCCTATTGAAGCTTTAATTAATGTTTTTGATTAGTTGGGGTTTGCATGAGTTTGAGTTCTTAGTAATTCCAGGTTTGGGGGTTAAGTTTTGTTTAGCTACTCCTTGCCAAAATAGGCAGTAGAATAGATTATAATGAATTTTATCAAATAATTTCAAATAATTTGGCTCCTCCTAAGGGAGAAAACATACTCGCTGAGGTGTGTCAGGACCAGTATCATGAGATGAAATCTCCAAAGATAACCAAACTCTTCAGGGTTTTTGTTTTGGGGTTTTTTTAAGTGAGGATTTGATAGGAGAATGAGTATTGTGCCTGTGTGCACCCTTCCATGTGAAAGTGTGCTAACTTATTTTCCTTTCTGTGAAAATCTTCATTTGAGAATCAGGCAGACTGATTTTGGTATTGTTCCTCCTCACTGGGGTAATGTTTGGCATTCTAGTTTTGTACTAAAGTACTAAAGACTAAACTTCTATTCTAGAACGTGTGTCCGAGGATTCCAAGCATAAAATAACCCTGCAGCATTTGGAACTGTTTTAATAGCGTAGTTCACTTTTTTCTTCAATTCTGTTGGTGCTTTTTAGATAAACAGTGATAATCCCATGGCGCCAGTGATGGCATAAGACACAGTGGGATAAATAGCTGGGACAAGGATAGAGTGTGAATGATTTATAAGACTGTTTGGAAATTTTTATAGATATGATAGCAATGGTAAGTCACAACATTAGTCAAAAATTAAACTTCTTTTGAAAAACACAGAGGCACACAATATGAGGGGTTTTAATGGTAATTTTGAAAATATGCATTTATTCATATGTTTGTTTCTTCCTGGGTTTGTCTCTGCTAAAAATCCAAATATTTCAATAGAAGTACATTGATACCCACTTTACTTGTCTGTTGTGATCACTAAGACTGTTCTTCCAGAATTCAGCTCACTTCCTTTTACCAGCTATGCCAGTTCTGACCAGCTTAATTCACGTTTTATAGAGGTTCTGTGTCTGGGGTGAGTAAGAACAAAGTTAAAACTACTTAAAATTTGAACATAAAACATGATTCTATAGCTGAGTATGAGTAGTGAGGGTCTTACCTCTGGTGCTGGAGCTTGTTCAGTTCAGGAACGCTGCATTTGGGTTTAGCAGCTCCCTGACTTGTCCATCCTTGCAGGCAAGGAAAGCCTGATCCGTGGAACAGTACGTGGGCCCTGGAAGCAGAATGAAGGAAACGTAGTTTATGTCAGTCAGAATTGTTTGTTGTCTGATAACATCGCTGTCTCAGCAGGGAAATCATTTCCTGTAAACAATACGGCTTTATCTGAAAAATCTGCCATTTTAATAAAGTGAAAAATTATTTTTCCAAGCTTCACCCAAGCCTTATCTTTGTCTGACAGGAAGAAGGGAAGCGGCAGGGATGAAAGATGCTTTGTGAACTGGGCTCTGTTTACTTAAGGCTGTGGAAAACATGCTGAAAACGTATACATTAAGTGCATAGCTTAATGCATTTTTTTTAATAAACACATTTCCCCAAATACTAATAAATTAGTTGCATTGAGTAACTACGATCTAGTGGAAAATGTGATCTGTTGGCAGTCTTTTTTTGGAGATGTTTCACACTTAGTCTAAGGAATTTACAAACTAGCAAATCTCTCTAACCTGGATTCCAGTCCAGTGTTGACAGTCCACAGAAGCTTTACACCTGCCCGTGATGTCAGGACACCTGATCTTTGTGCCCACTCCCCATGAAGTCTTGTTCATCCTACAGCTGTCTGCTGTAGTCACTCTAGGTTGCTTCCCGCCCGCAGTGGAGACGTAACACAGCCCCAGGATTTCCACTGCCAGGGTTCTCCAGGCACAGGCCCTTCCTGGATCCATCCCATGCCAGGGGGTTTACACTGGTCTGGCTCTGTCAGCTGCAGACACAAACGTGGTACAGTCACCTTCAGAGAAACGTTAACAAGATCTGGCTTCTGCTGTTGAACAAAGAAGTACCCCCAAGCCCTTCCTGCATAATTTGGTTTTAGAAAAAAACTGGTGTTGTGGGACAGAGGCAGGAAAGTAAGAATCAAACTGGATCTTTTCAGCAGATGGACTCTTCACAGGGCAAAGGAGAGGGAAGATAATTTTATAGAGTTTTCAGCTCAGAGGCACTACTGTGTACAGGTTGGTTCTTTCTGTTCTGCAGGAATTTGAACAGAGATGCTATATCTCTCACTGGTAAATATATCTCTCTTTAGCTCAGGCTTCCTCACATTAGAAAACTTAGTGAAAACTAAGTTAAGTTGTGAGGAATCTCTCCCATGTATGTTCTTTATGCTATGATTATATGCTTCTCAGTCAACTACATTGCTTGGTCTTCTGTAGGTTTTTGAAGCACAAATTTCCCATATTTGTATATTTTTTGCTCCTTTCTGAACTTTTTTGAGTTTTTGCTACATAGAGTTTTTCCCATTTTTAATCAGTGAGTTCAAGAAATGGAAACTTTGGCCATTTCACATGTTTAATAGCAGAAAATAAATATTAAGACAATCTTGGATGGTGTTTCGTAGTGAGTAAAGCTTTTTAGATTGTTTTAATTTTTTTTTTAATACTTGAAAAACTGATTGTGTATTGAACTATCAGAAATAATTTCTGTACAGGTGCTCATCTTAAAACTGGTTTTTATGTTTATTTTGACTGCTTAAAGTGCAGATTTAATGCATTGTACTATAAAGATTGTATATATATAGTGGTGGTAAGAAGAAATCAAGATCCAGTGAAGTTTTTCATAGGGCAATGGTGATAAGAATGTTTGCTTATTAATGCTTCAGCTGATGAAGCAGTAGTTGGTATTGTGGGATGCACAAGGAAGGCTGCAATTCCTTTTTCAAACAGCCCTTTTGATGTAGATGTCAATTAAATCTCATACTTCTTTTTTTATGATAAGTACTTTTTTATTGTACAAGCAGGCAAGTACATTCCATGCATCTGGGAATTGTTGTATAAAGACAGGAGAAGCTTTTTGGTTTCTGTAATCTATCTGTAGAAAAGTTTCCTCCCATAAATAAGATGTAGGCTAAGAGTTGAATCTGTCCAACGTACAGGCTACACCTATACTGATAAAAAAACTTGCTCCAGGGAGTGATTCCTTTCCCAAGCTCTTTTTCCACCAGCACTCCAAAGATTTTGCCCACAGTGCCCAGAGCTGTCCCCTCTCGAGTGGCTGGATCTGCACCACAGAGCATTTGACTTTGGGCCTGATCCCTTACCTGTGTAACAGCCCCCCATAAGGCAAATTCACAGGTGTGTGTTCCCTCCTTTCCTGTGTGGAAGTGGCTGATACCAGGGCTCTGTGCTGCAGCTCATGGGAATTGTTCTCGGGGCAGGAAGCTGAGGTGGGTGTTTCATGCCTGGGGGTGATGCAGGGGGTATGTTCTGGCAAGCCAGGGGGCACGGCTAGCATTGCTTGAGTGTGTTAGAGGACTCCAGAGCAGGAAGAACCCACTTGGTGGGCTAACAGAAGGTATTCCTGAAGCTAAATAGTCTTAAAACCCAGGGATGACTGTTTTGGAAGGAACAAATTCTCCCCAGTCCAAAATAAAGCTTGTGGATGGATGCAATCTATGAAGTTATTTAATGGCATGGACTTACGCAAGCAGATCTTTGCTCTGCTCTGTTTCCTGCCCTCTTCCCACTAACTGCACCATTCAGGCCCCTGTCTGGCCGCCAGTACATCCCAGTTAGGTGTATCCATGGTCGTGGTCATCACCGTACCGCAGTGTGGAGGGACTGGGGAGGACACTCAGCTTGTTGCTGCTCTCTGACACACCAGGGTGAGTGAGGACACTGCCTTCTGCAGCCTCCACAGCCATGTTGTGGCTGCCCTCCTGGAATACTGATGGATGGCTCTGCTTCCGTCCCAGAGAAGAGGAAGGGGAGAATCTCTAGGGCATGACGTGTATTTTGTGAGAGGTGACTGGGAAGGGTCCTCCAGGAATCTGGAAGGGTTTGTAGATGGAGGAAAGAAAAGCTGAGTTTCCACAGTTCCAAACTGATTGTTGGGGGAAGGAAGGAAGTGTGTGTTAGAGGGGATAAGAAGTGGTTGGGAGAGGCAGACAAGTTTTGACAGGAAGGCTACAGGCCTGCTCTGCCAGGCTGGTAGGTTTTAGGTGGGCATCAGCATTTTGGGGGAGAAGAAGAGAGGGAGATATGGAGATATTTCAAGCCTTCCCCTAAGCCATAGATGGCAGATGTGAGTTTTCCCTGATGGAAAAAGATCACTGTCTGGGCTCCCCCAGTGATAGGGACGAGAAGCTGTCCTTGCCTCTCAGGGGTCAGGGGGAGGGTGGACACGTGCGTTGCTGTGTGACAGTGGGCACGTGGAGGCTTGCAACGTGCCAGGCTCGCACCTTTCACTGGCAGCTCCAGTTTTGGAGCTTTGCAGGCATGTCCTGCATGTATGGGAACCACAAGGGACAAGAAGGTTCTGCTGGTCCTTGGATGGATGTCCTCCATTGTGTCCCAATGGGATATTGGGAAATCCTAGAGTACCTGATTTTTTGTTTGAGCTTCAGCATTTCTGCTAGAAAAACAGGTGAGGTCACACTAAAGCAATGACTTCCAAAGGCTTGATCTCAGTGAGAGCTCACATCCGTTAATCAGATTTGCTGGCTGTTTTTATGGCAGAGTAGTGCTGCTGATGTGGGAGAATGTAATCTATCTGTGGTTGTTGTGACTGAAAGCCAGATTCTGACTCCAGTACATTCCATAACATCTGAGCAACTTCACTGATTTCTAAGGTGTTTTCTTCTGGCTTTCATTAATATGAATGAGATTATAATCAGGTTCCAGTTATGGTTCAGAATATATCAGGAAATACTAAATATGACCAAATGTAAATAGTCATAAAGCACATGAAGTGTCCACAATATATATGTGGGTTTAATCATGAGTTTTCCAAAATTGACAGCTGAGCTATGACAGGGATGAGTAATTCATTAGCACAGTTTCCCTGTAGAAACATAAACCCAGAACTCATATAGTTTTATTGGATGTTTAAGTAGTTGTGTCTGTGTTACAGAAATAACCAAACCCAAACCTTTGCCATGATGTACTAACGAAAGGAGACTGAGCAGATGGTTTTAGGGACTGCACTTCACATATTATGCAACTGTGCTGTTCTTTCAGAGAAAGGGAAGTGAGGCAGAAAGAAGTCTCGCTAAACCTTCAATGCTTAATTTTTCTCTCATTGTTAAAAGAACGCAGAAAATGACTTGAAGACTGCTCCAAAAATAGAGAAAATATTCAGGTGTGCAAGCTACAAAACTTACTTGCTTTTACCCTTGTTTTAGTTTGAGCCTGGCCAGCGGCCAGGAACTACCCAGGCTCACTCCCGCCTCGCAGTTGAACAGAGGAGAGAAAAAAAAATTCAAAGCGTCCATGAGGTCCATGATCAAATGATTCAAGAGAGGCTTTATCTTAAGAGATAATAAATTTATTATACTAAAACTAACAGAAAATAAGAAAAAAAAAAAAGAAGTAAAATGAGCTTTTGGAGAACACCTTCTTCCCCCCTGCCCACTCCCTCCTCCCAGCTTTACCTCCCACCCAAACGGTGCAGGGAGACAGAAAATTGGCGGGGTGGCAGAGGTGGGGGTGTTTCAGGTCAATTAATCATGTTTCAAGGACTGGAGTCTTTCCCTGCTGGACAGTGGGGTCCCCTCTGGAAGGCAGTGTTCTTCAGGAACTACTCCCTTTAGAAAGTCCATCTCACAGCAGCCTTCTGCTGACTGCTGCAACATCAGCCCATCCCACGGGCAACAGCGGCCCTCAAACTGCTGCAGCGTCCTTTTCAAGCATCCCCCTGCTCCAGTGTCTCTAAAGGGGGCTCTGCATTCCCGTGCTCCTCCACGGGCTACAAGGGGGACATCCCGTCTCACCATGGCCTCACCACCAGCTGCAGAGGAATCTCAGCTCCAGCTCCTGGCAGCATCTCCTTCTGACCTGGCCTGGGTGTTTCCACGTTGTTTTTCTGCTCACATCTCCTCACTCACCCTCACCTCCCTGGCTGGAATTAAAACTGCACCACCAGAATTGTTTTGAATTCCTTCTTAAATCTGTTATCACAGAGGCGTTACCACTTCTAATTGGCCTGTGGCATGTCCATCTTTGCAGCCAGCCAGACATCGGCCCTGCAGGACATGGTGGTGGAGCTTCTAGCAGCTTCTCACAGAAGCCACCCCTGCAGCCCCCCCACTACCAAAAACCAGGTCTAGCAAAACCACAACAACCCTCCAGTTTGAACAGTTACCTCATTAGAACACTAGTTACAAATTAAGCACACTCAACATGTTTTTATCAGAGAGGAAGGGAAAAGGAATAATAAATTGTTCTTGGATGAGGAAAAACCTTGTAGCATAGCCAAGAGAACAATGCCAGACAGAGCACAAAGTTTCTAGGGTTTGAGATATTGCCCAATGAAACCCGAAGGTACGAGCTTACGCTGGAGGAGTAATAAAAAAGGAAATTCAAACAGCTTCTGCCAATTAAGGAGTTTAACTGGAGCCTCTGTCAGCCCGAGTGGATGACGTTTAGAGAAGTGAAGCCACCTCTTACAGACTGCCTGTAGACCATACAATTCAGTATTGCTGTCATCACATTTCAGTAGCTGGAGTATTCAAAAAATGAGCAATATTAATGATTTTAGGAAAATTGTAAATCTGTAAATTTTCCTTAAAACATTTTGTAGTGTAATCTCTACAGTACTTTCAAAATTCCTCTGTAAGAGAGATGGGGGAGGAGGGATGGGTTAAAATACCTAAAACCACTGTGCAGTGCATATGTTTTCCTCCTTGTAAGGAGCAAAGAATTAATAGGTGGTGATTGGACTTTTTGCCAGTCAAGCAATGCTACTCTGAAAAAGGACTTATGTACAGCTTTTCCCTTTTAAAGGATTTTCCTTCTATCATAGCTATTTACTACATCACAGAGGGATTGGCATTACACAGAGGGAAGTATCAGGCTGTGATCATTGTGGAAGTTGCAATGTAGTAGGCAAAGACTAATGAGCAAATCAATGATATTGGCATTACACAGGTTAGATCCCTTACCTTTTTTAAACCAGGTTTCCTAAGTAGGCATGTCCTCCTTGAGAGTGTTGTTTATGTGGTCACAGAGGTCCCATTAATCTCCTTCTGTAGTCACTGGGGAAGTCTGGATGCTTCTCAGGCCCTCTGGGAGCCATAGGCAGACAGGCTCTGAGGAATTCAGCTGCAGATTGTTTTCCATATATTCCCATACTTATCCACACATAGTCAGGAGAGGAAAGGATGCCCATGCCTCAGTCACCACTGCATCTGACTTCAGATGCTCATGAAAATGAGTTGGGAGTTGCCAGTGACCTGTGAACACTGAAAGGTGCCATTGCCAATCCTCCAGAATGGGAAATTCTTTACTTAATTATATTCTTATGTAAAAAATAGAAGAAGGCAAAGTGAATGCTACACTTGCAGACAGCCTGAATTCTGTGGTGATTTTATGTTATAAGAAGCAGTGATCGTTCATTTAAAAACATGCAGTTGCATATATTTGATAGGCAACTCTCAGAAGTATAACTAACAGGGTTTGGGGTTTTTACCTCATTTTTATAACTAACAGTATTTTTTTACCAGAAAATGAAAGCTTCTAATAAACAAACTACTTTTTATTTGATTATAAGGAAATTCAATTAGTTTTTCTTTCTCCTTCTCTGGGTCAAAGTCCTAGGCATACAATAGTGTTTCTTGTAATTTTGAAACAGTTTTAGTAAGTAATCAACAAGTACTGAACAAACTTAAGGCTGTCTTTTCCACTGAGCTTGATGGATAGATGAAGGCGTCATATTCTATATAAGCTTATTGGAGGGAAAAAACCCCACATCAGTAAATAAAGTATAAGACATGCATTTTGTAGCACAAATAAAGTGTATGTGGAAAAAAAAAAGACCATGGGTAATTGAGTTCACATGTAGAAAACAAAAATAACAACAGCAACAACTAATATATATATATACACATAATAGTATCATAGAAACACAGAATGGCCTCGGTTGGAATGCACCCTAAAGATCATCTCGATCCAACTCAGCTGCCATGGGCAGGGACACCTTCTCCTATATCAGATTGCTCAAGTCCTTATCCAACCTGGCTCTGAACATTGACAGGGTTGGGGAGTCCACAACCTGCCTAGACAACTTGTTCTCGTGTCTCACCACCCTCACAGTAAAGAATTTCTTCCTAATATCTAACCTTCTGCCCCATCTTCCCCTAAATTTCCCCTCTTTCAGTTTGCACCAATTACTCCCTGTCCTATCACTACAGTTCCTGATGAAGGGTCCCTCTCCAGCTTCCCTGTAGGCTCCCTTCTGATACTGGAAGGTTGCTATGAGTTCTCCATGAAACCTTCTCCAGGCTGAGCAGCCCCAACTTTCTCAGCCTGTCTTTGTAGGGGAGGTGCTCCAGTCCTCTTATCAACTTCATGGCCTCCTCTGGACTTGCTCCAACAGTTCCATGCCCTTCTTATGTTGGGGACACCAGAACGGGATGCAGCATTCCAGGTGGCATCTCACACGAGCAGAGTAGACGGGGAGAATCACCTCCCTCCACCTGCTGCGCACTCTGCTTTGAATGCAGCCCAGGGCTCCTTTGACTTTCTGGGCTGTGGGTGCTCACTGCTGGCTCATGGTGAGCTTTTCATCAACCAGCACCCAAAGGTCCCTCTCCCAGGGCTGCTCTGAATCACTTTTCCACCCAACCCGTCGATGTGTCTGGGATTGCCACAACCCAGGTGCAAGACCTTGCACTTTGCTTTGTCGAACTTCATGAGGTTTGATAGACCCCACCTCTCCAGCCTGTCCAGGTCCCTCTGGATCCATCCCTTTCCTCAGTGTGTAACTGCACCAAACAGCTGGGTGTCATCAGCAAATCTGCTGAGGGTGCCTTGCTCCCACTGTCCGTGTCACCAACAGAGCTGTTGAACTGTATCGGCCCCAGTACTGACCCCTGAGGGACACCACTTGCCACTGGCTTCCACGTGGACAATTACCTGTAGACCACAATCCTTTTTGTGCAGCCATCCGGACAGTTCTTTATCCACTGAGTGGTCCATCCATCAAATCCATTTCTCTCCAACTTGGGGACAAGGATGTCTTGTAGGACAGTGTCAAACGCTTTGCATTAGTCCAGGGAGATGACATCAGTAGGCAGTGGTGGTGGTTCTCACTTTCCTGGGAAGGAACTTAAGGTATGAAGTATTTAATGACAACCTTGCAGAAAATTGATGAAGATTGAGAATTGTACAGCACTCTGCTGAAGCCAAACATATGATGCAATGTCTAATCAAATTAAAATCATACAAATCATGTAGGAACTGTCAGGTCTGTATAGTTTGGGCATATCATGGTTGTCAAATTCCTACTGTAGAGTTAATAAATCAAACCCAGCATGATTGGTGTTGCTTCTCCTCTCTGTTCCACTATCCTAAAAATAGCTCACTGTTCCAGGAGAGCTGTGGCAACTGTCCCAGCAGGAATATGATAACAAAGATGTCTATCTTCTACACCTCTCTTTGTGCCTTTTTCAGCACCACTTAGTGGTGTGGAGAATATGCTATTTGTACTATGAATCTATTGTACTATGAATTTTTCTATTTGGTGTATATATATATATATTTCCTCTTTCCCTGAATTACAGTAAAGATGAAGATAATGAACTCAGGGTGCTGTTTGGATATTGTGCTGCACTTTTTATACATAATCATAAATATAAATAATCTATTTTGATAGTGCTACATTTTGAAAAGCTTCAGGCAAAGTTTGCTTTCTCACATGCATTTCTCAGTCCAGCTGCACAGTGTTCATTTTGTACTAGACTGAAGAAAGAGCACATAATATTTCTTAACTTCCATTTCTTTAACGTAATTTCTTGTGTCTTAGGTCCCTGTGTAAGAAAACAACACCCAATCCAAAAGCACTTAAAAGAACAGGGAAAACCACCATTTAAATCTGCATCGTTCCAGCTGTGCTGCTGTCTCCAGCTAGTCTGACATCACCTACCAAAGGAAAAACATGCTGTACAGTTGTAATAGGATTAAACAGCATAGACCTGCAAGCAGAAATGTGATTAATACAGGATATTTCTGAGTCCTGCAGTGACTATATTGCTACACTGAGAAAATCAGAATCTGTTTATTAGAAGCATTTTCAGTGTGTATATATTTTTCTGAAGTTATTTATAATTGTTGCCTTTCTCTCAGGCCTGCAGGAGATAATTTTTAAATTAACTGTGCAGTGTAATCAGTATCAGTAGACTATACAATCCTGAGATGTCAAGAATTATTATAAGCCTCATACTAAGCTCTGGAGAGATTTGTAACTGTGTCGTTTGCATTGCCCCATTTTTATTAGCATTTTCATTATAAAGTTGTTCTTGGAAGCATAAAGTTAATGTTCTGTAACAAGAAAACAGCAATTATGCAGTCCTAAACAAGAACTCCACATTAAACATGGCAGATAAAAATAACAAGCAGATACAGTTACTGTAGACAGACACTGTGGGAAAAAAAATAATGTAGCATTTACTGTAAGGCAATGACAACTTTTCTTTCTTAAGCATAAAGCTAGTTGGCAAACAACCTCCTATAATTTCTGAACATTCATTATTTTCAAGTAGAACTTCCAAAAGTGCAAAGCATTAGCTCAAGTTGTTTTCCTTTTGAAATCAATGAGAAAATAAAAATGTGAGCAAAATGTATGTGCTAATTAACTTAAAATATTTCTCGTAAACCTGTGCAGCTTTTGAGAGTACTTTGAGAATGCTCTCCTCTGTGTCCTCCCCTAGAATCTATATTAAATGGATACTGCTGATTGCCTCCATAGCTGTAAATATGGCTCAAGTTTTCCCTTAGTGGAAAAACAGTTTACAAAACCCGGGAAGAACCGCTTAATTACATTACAAAGTTTAGTCTTTGCTCTCACTAAACAATGGTCCCTTTTCTTTTAAAAATGATGAAACACATCCCTGGGGCCGGATGGGATCCACTGAAGGGTAGTGAAGGAATGGAGCAAGAGCTCAGCCTGCCACTCTCCATCATTTATCAGCATTCCTGGCTAACTGGGGAGGTTGACTGGAGGTTCACAAATGCAACATCCACCTACAAGAAGGGCTGGAAGGAGGATCTGGTGAACTGTAGGCCTGCCAGCCTGACCATGGTGTCAGGAAAAGTCATTGTGCAAATCATGGTGAGTGTCACCACCTACAGAACAACAGTCCCAGCCAGCACGGGTTCAGGAAAAGCAGGTGCTGCTTGACCAACCTGACCTCCTTCTATGACCAGGTGACACTGTCGTGGGTGAGGGAAAAGCTGTGGATGTTGACTACCTGGACTTCAGCAAAGCCTTTGACACCATTTCCTATGCATTTTCCTGGAGAAACTGGCTTCCCATGGCTTGGACAGGTGCACTCTTTGCTGGGTTAAGAACTGGCGGGATGGCTGGGCCCAGAGGGTGGTGGTGAATGGTGACATATGCAGTTGGTGGCTGGTCACTGGCGGTGTTCCCCAAGGCTCAGTACGGGGCCCAGCCCTGATTAATACCTTTATTGATGTTCTGGACGAGGGGATTAGCTCGGTAAGTTCGCTGATCACACCAAACTGGGAGGGAGTGTTGATCTGCTGGAGTGTAGGAGGGCTCTGAACAGGCTGGATCAATCATCTGAGTCCAACTGTGTGAGGTTCAACAAGGCCGAGTGCCAGGTCCTGCCCTTGTGTCACAACAACCCCCTGCAGTGCTCCAGGCTGGGGCAGAGTGGCTGGAAAGCTGCCCAGCAGGAAAGGCCCTGGGGGTGCTGGACCGCAGCAGCTGAACGTGAGCCAGTGTGTGCCCAGGTGGGCAAGGAGGCCAGTGGCATCCTGGCCTTCTGTGTCAGCAATAGCGTGGCCAGCAGGAGCAGGGAAGCGATTGTCCCTCTGTACTGAGCACAGGTGAGGCCACACATCAAGTGCTGTGCAAAGTTTTGGGTCCCTCACTATAAGAAAGACAGTGAGGGGCTGGAGCACGTCTGGACAAGAGCACTGGAGCTGGGGAAGGGTCTGGAGCACAAGTCTGATCAGAGCAGCTGAGGGAGCTGGAGAAGACGTGGCTCAGGGGGCACTTAATCACTCTCTATAACTCCCTGAAAAGAGGGTGCACCCAGGTAAGGGGGTCGGCCTCTCCTCTCAAGTAATAAGTGACAGGACAAGAGGAAATGGCTTCAAATTGCACCAGGGGAGCTTTAGATTGGATATTACTGGATATTCACAGGAAGGGCGGTGAAGCATTGAACAGGCTGCCCAGGGAAGTGATGCAATCACCACCCTGGAGGTATTTAAAAGATGTGTAGATGTGGCACCTGGGGACATGGTTCAGCGGTGACTTGGCAGTGCTGGGTTAATGGCTGGACTTGATGATCTTAAGGGTTTTCCAACTCAAACAATTCTATGATTCTATGAGATATTATGGCTCGATGAGTGTTGATAATAACTCCCATTTTCATTCTCCTGTCTGGTCAGTAGTTTCAGTGCAGTTGTCTGTGAGCTGGTTGAGAGAAGTAATCCAGGTTACAAATAAATGTTTTTAAACAATTTGTGTATGGATTGTTTGGCAAATTGAATATAGACCACATGGTTCCACAGAGTTTAACAGGTACAACTGTGATAGTTGTAAACTTACTGACCAGGAGGACTGAACAGCTCAAGGCGAAAGAGTGGACAGAGCACGGAATTGTTTTGTCACAGGGAACTGTCACACCCTGCACTGTGGAACTTAAGCCTGGAATGAAGTGTCCATACCTTTCATTACCAGACTAAAGGTCTGTCTGAATGGCTGTAATGTCTGTAATGAGTATTATGTCCTCAAAATGAACCCAGGGGAACTCTAGAAATACTGCAGTGACATGTGGGGAATTCAAAATACTAACACTTATGTTATGGGATTACTTGGAAATAATTTTTAAAATATTTGTATTTTTGGTTCCAAGCATTCCAAGTTTAGGGGACAAGGGAACTTTTACTGTAGTGATTAAAACAAAATTTAAAAAAATCTGGAAGCTGGGTTTTTAAAAAATCTCATTGGTAAGAAAGACTCATCTTAGAATGGGAACTTGCAAGAGGGGTTTCAGGTGGTAAATACTCTAATTAGGATTAAAAAAAACAGTTTGGCACAATAATTCTATCAAAGATCAGTTATGTTAAATTTTTTTAATGACATGAAATTATAACTTAGTTTAGCAAGGTTTTATTCTTTAAGATCCAATAAAGTACTTCTTGCCCCTAGAGATGTGCTAATCTAAAGGGGAAAAGTTGTATAAAAGTGGTGCTGTTCATAAGACTTTCTGAATTATCTAAATTAGATCAGACCTGCCCCATGCTGCAAAGCCCTTGGTCATGAAATCTCACGTGAGTTTGTAAAGTGATTTTACTTGTATTAAGAATGTACTTTCCATGTGTGTCTAAAACTGCTTTTTGGTCAAACTGCTCTTCTAAAAATTATTAAACCAGAGAATAACACCGAGTTCAATGAGAATTTTGTACTTCCCCAAAAAATTGTTTGCAAACAAGTGCAGGAAACTCAAATGCAGTAAAGTGCATGTGAACTGTGTAATTAATAAAGAACTTGGACAGATGCTTTGGGTTAGTTTTCTTCAATTCTACAGCAAGCATACACAAAGTTGAAGATTTTTCTGCTCTTCTGCTAGAATGCTTTATGCACTCTACTTCATAAAATGCTAAAGGATTTTTGTCTTAAAATATCAGTATTGTAATAAAAAGCAGTCAGGTTGAGAATTCAAGCTCTGGAAGGCCATTAAGTCTCTAGATCAAGGCTGTCAGCATATGTCTGTTTTTATCCTCTGATGATACTTTTTGTTGCAGATCCTTAGGTCCCAATCACATAATTTACTGTTTTCTCTCACAGGACAACTGCTTCACTTAGGCAATTATTGTGTCTCCCCTCTACAGAGCTTTGCCTCCTCCCTGTGGTTTGCTTCATTTTGTTTCAGGTGCTTATGGGACATCTATGGATTTGCTGCTTCAACAGAAATGACTACTTTCTCAATGCTTGTGGGGAAAAAAAGGGAAAGTGAAGCACTGAAGTTTAGGGTAAAAAGCTTTCCTAACTGGATATGTGCAATGTAAGACATCTAGGATAAGGGGGTTTAAAAGTAATTATCACATTTTAGCACAGATGCTAAAATTTTCAACTATAGAAATACACTATGCTTTTCAAAGCACATTGCAAATGCCATGGTGAGCAAGCAGAAAGACACCATTAATAAATGCTGTTTCTATATCATAAATGAACTCTGCATGAAAAATCTGTTACTAATTTTGCTTCTTAAAACCTCACGTTTACTTCTCAATATTTTCCAGCTTCTGTAACAAATGAGGCAGAGTCCTGTGTTACAGAGGAGCCCTGTGCTGTGTAGCCCTCATTCATATCTAGGTCAGGTACGTCAGCAATGCTGAATGAGTCAGAGATTCTGAACAAGTGCAGTACATGACTGTCTGATGCTAAAGATTCCCAGAAATAGCTTATGCAGAACAGAATGGAAATGGAAGCTGTATAAGGCAGTACTAATTCTAACTTTTGATTGATTTTACTACCTTAATTCTATGGGACTGCTCTTATGGAACAGCCAAGCAAGGCGCACTCTCGTTTCACACTTGAAAATACACATTTTCAGTGATGTGCTTTTCCTATTTGTGAATTAAGCCAAACCATGTAACTGGGAAAAGAAGTCAGCATCTGTTGTGCCCTCAATAAGGGCACCCACACTCCATTCATGGATTCCAGCTCCTGAAGCAGGCTGAAGCCCTGTGCAATACTGAACTTGCTCTATCTTTGAGCTTTGCATTCTCCAGCACTTGGTAAGAGTTTCTCATCATCATCATCATTATTATTATTATTAATTATTATCACACAAGAGTTGGTTCAGGAGAAGTCAACTGATACCAGCTACAAGGAGGAGCTACGCTGAGCTGAAGAGAGGGAACTGGGAGCTGTATTTGATGAACACTTGTGTGTGCAGGAGCTTAACTGCAAGTGGGTAGAGAGACATAGGGGTGAGAGAGAAAGTGCAGAAAGCTCCTGGAAAGATTCCACTCCTGTGAATGAAAAGTGGGACTGAGACCTGAATGATAGCAAAAGAAGTCAGACAAGGAGACATGCAGGACGGACAGGGAAAGCACGGGTGGTGTAGGCCTTGTCAATAAGGAAACTGTGACAGAATGAGATGAACAGATCAGGATCAGATCCTCCTTTGAGATGGGAACTGCTCATAGAGTCATAGAATATCCTGAGTTGGAAGGGACCCACAGGGATCACTCACAGAAGTCCAGCTCCTGCACAGGTCAGCCCAACAAATCACTGCTGTCTGCTTCAAGTGCCCTCACAATCGATGCTGGCTTCTGGATCCTGGATCTACACTGTGTGTGGTGCAGCCAAACTCTGCTGGTGACAAGTTATGTGGCTTCTAATATGATGGCATGTGATGAAATTTCTGGAAGAACTTGAGGGTAAATTTGTTGAAGCTGTGAAACTGGTTATTCAGAGTTGCAGAAACTGTGCTTTATGTGGCTCTGTGACCTGGCCAGGCACCCCAACAGTCTTAGCTTTTCTCCTTCTCTTCCGACATCCAAGACAGACCTCCTAAACATTTTGACTGGGCCAGACAGCAAAGCTCAGAGATTCCAACTCTGATTTGTTGTCTTAGGTAAAGAATAAGTCTTTATTAATGTGGCCCTTTAAACAGGCTTGTAATTGTGTAAAGCAGAACTGTATGCAGTATCTCTACGTAAAAAGTAAACATGTGGCAATATTGATGCACAACCAGTGGTTCTATGTGAAAAATTTGGGACAAGTGCTTTTCTTGGCAGGAGAATCCACCCTCCTTGCTGTAGTGAGGCTCAGTGACTCAAGGACCAGAGAATGTTCTTTCAATGCCAAGGTAAGGATGAATATTATTCACGTCCAAAAAAGAGCACAGTCCCTTCCTTTCATGGGCAGTGTGTGCCTGAGCATTAGTGTGCCTTCATCTTTATTGCTCCTAGAAGTAGAAAACATTCTCCAGAAGATATGTGTAGTAGTGACTGTGGGTGGGAAGGGGGGCAGAAAGGGGCACTAGGAGTCTAGAAGGCGAAGAGAGCAGGTCAAGGCAGCAGGCTAAAGACAAGATTCCTAAATGCTGCTTCTCATGAGGTCGGAACACCCAGTCATGACTCTGCTATGATATTGCATCTGGTCAGAGGAGACAAAGAAATTTTACAGAAGTGCAACCACAGCTTTTCTCTTCTGCCTTCTATTTGGATCTCTGACACAAATTCTAAAGAACATGTTTCTGTAAGACTTGTCTCATCTCAGTCATCCTGTGTAAGAGGAGCGGTGATGAGGTGACCACAGGTAAAGTGCAGCTGCCCAGGCTGTCTGCTCGAGGCTGAGGCTAAGCCTGGCTCTGGCCAAGCTCTCCTGCACAGGTGGTGACTGACGGAGCAAAGCTCAGTGCAAGGCTGGTGGTAGTGTGACAGAGAATGACACCAGCGAGGAGGGGGGACTGTTTTACACACAAATTATTCCACTTCCTCACACTTGCCATTTGATGCCCATAAGCACCAAGGGCATTTGTCCAGGTACTCCTGCCAGAGCTACCTGTGGTGATGCGGAGGACAAGGGACACAGGCCCCAGGTCGCCGTGATGACAGCTCCTGCCTCTGATGGTAGGTTTAGATTAGGTCTTAAAAAGAAATTCTTTACTGTGAGGGTGGCAGGACACTGCAATAGGTTGCTCAGGGAAGTTGTGGATGCCCCATGCCTGGAAGTGTTCAAGGCCAGGTTGGATGTGGCTTGAACAGCCTGGTCTAGTGGAAGGTGCACGGCAGGGATGCTGGAACTAGATGGTCTTTAAGGTTCCTTCCAATCCATTCCATGATTATCTCCAGTATATGACTGGAGATATATCACGCTCATTAAAACACACTGTAACCACAGATGGTGAATTAAAGCGCCTTTGACATCACGGAGCTGTGTCGGCCTGAGCTGTGCAGCTTCCGGCCTCCCGGGGTCCTAGGGCGGGAGGCGGGTGCTCAGAGGGGCATGGGGAGCTCGCCCCCCCGGCTGCTCGGGGTGCCCCATTCCCTCACCCCGCTCCCGCCGCTCCCTCAGCCCGCGGGCGGTGCCTCAGGGCACGCGGCGCCGCGCGCGCAGCACTGCGCAGGCGCTGCCCCGCCTCGCCCCGCCGAGCCGAGCCGCCACCGCCGTGTCGGCCGCGGCAGATTCGCCATAAGGGGCCGCGCGGGGACTCGATTTTTGTTTGTTTGGGTTTTTCTCCCCTTTTCCCTCACTCTCTTTTCCAAGCGGGCCAGGCTCGACTCCCGGTGCGCTGTCCCGCTGCGCCCCCGCGGCGATGGAGGCGGCGGCTGCAGGTGAGCGGGGCCGGGCCGGGCCGGCGGGGGAGCGCGCACGGATCCGCGCGGCAGGCTGGGGGAAAGTAGTTCCGGCGGCGTCTGTGTTCACGCTCCTTCCGCACGACAAGTAGTTCCCGAGTAGCGGCCGCGTTTCCCGCCCTACAGTCAATCACCCCGCGCTGCCGGGGGGGCTGTGGGGGCTCCGGGAACCCACCGGAGGACTCGGGCAGCCTGAGCGTGGGAGTTCTGCTGTGCCCCGGCCGCCCTTCCCGATGTTCCCGCTCAGGAGCGAGTCAGGACCACCAGGGAAGGAGCAGCCGGAGCTGCTGTTGGTACCGAGCTGATGCGTGGCGACCCCACAACAACCTTACAGGATCTGAGGGGGTCCTACAGGAAAGCCGGAGAGCGACATTTCCTCAGGAACTGTAGTGCAAGGACAAGGAGTAATGGCTACAGACTGAAAGAAGGGAAATTCTGGGTGGATAGGAAGAAATTCTTTGCTATGAGGGTGGTGGGACACTGGAACAAGGTTGACAGGGGAGGTTGTGGGTATCCCAACCCTGGCAATGTTTAAAGCCAGGTTGGATAAGGCCTTGAGCAACCTGGTCTAGTGGGAGGTGTCCCAGCCCATGTCAGGGGTTGGGACTGGATAACCTTTAAGGTCCATTCCCCCACTTAACATTCCATGATTCTGTGCACACCTGGGTTTACAACACTCGTGAGCTCCTCTGCCAGCCTCTCTGTATAGTGTAAACAGCTCAAGGCCTCCAGACTTCAGCTGCAGAAGGCAGACAGGAAGTTAAAGATGTTTGCACTGCATTGTCATCTCGGGCCTTTACATGCCTTATATTGGCCTGGCTTTCACGGGTGTTGCACCAGTGAGTAAAGTTACACAGAGGTGGCAGCCTTAGTAATTCTGTGTGTTTTCTGCATTTCACAATCCCTAAGTGCTGTTGCAGGGCAAGTTTGTGATGTTGCAATAGTTTAATGCCTGTTAATTACCCTGTATCCTCAAATTTGCCTTCTAGTCGTCATTCCCTGAGTTGACCTTTTCATTTTTAGAATCCTTAGTTATTTTTACCTGTCCTGTGAAGTATTGATGGACAGTTCACAACTCAAACCACCTTAAGGAGTAATAGGCATAAGATAAAGCTCAGAAAGTGCAGCTGCCACATGGAGAAGAACCTCTTCATGTTGGGGATGGCACAGGAACAGGCTGCCCAGGGAGGTTGTGGAGTCTCCATTCAAAACCCACCTGGATGCATTCCTGTGTCACCTCTAGGTGACCCTGCTTTGGCAGGAGGGTTGGACTAGATGGACTAGATGATCTCCAGAGGTCCCTTCCAACCCCATCTATTCTGTGATTGTGTGAAACAGTGCAATTCTCATTGGCATAAAATCCTATCAGGAATGTAACTGGTATCTGAGAGGCAGAATAGCTAACAGGTGCTGTGTTACTTAAGGACTATTGTAAAAGCATTCCAGGATTGCTTTATATTGTGTGATCCAACTTTCAGTGAGAAATAATTCTTTACTACTACTACTGCTAGTAAGTTCGTATTTATTCAAGCACATTTGTGTTAATAAAAAGTGTTCTGAGTGTAGTTGAACCCAGAACTGTCATTGAGCATTCAGTATTTTTGATATTGCTGCTGCTGAGCTGTATCCAACCTCAGATGCATTTCCATTATGTGTGCTTCAAAAAACCAGGTTTCATAAGTGCATCCTGAAGTCAGTGGCTGATCATGTAGTTTGGGCTTATTTCTTGAGGGGTTCTGAGTGTTTTTGCTGTCTGATAGTGCAGCTTACACAGTTTGACATTGTACATTAGTATATTTCAGTGGTACCTTCGGCAGTGTTGTGTTCAGCCACATGAGGGAGATCTTAGAACATGAAAATAAAAAGGTCTTGCTATAAACGTATCTGCTCTGGCTTTTGTTTTTCCTTAGTGGTGGGAGAGCTACCTTGTTTATATGTTTGATAAAGTGATTATTCTAAACTGTTGCAAATAATTTTGTATCCTAGTTATTTGAATATCCTATTTAATTCATATTAAATCTAAGTTCTGAATTTTATGTATTTTAGCCAACATAAATGTGTGTAGGCAGTTGTCTTCTTCTAAAGAACTTTATTTAACTTTTTTCCAGGAACATTTGTAAAGATGGTGTGTGTAAAACAGAAAAATATATGTGTTTTTATTTGCCATCCTTAAACTCCAGTAGCTTTAAATGCAAGTTTCTTTTCACAAATTCAGTATCAGACTAGTTAAAAACAATGTGTTTGGTCAGGGTGAGAGTGTGAGAGGTGGGCCTGGGTGAACCTTGTGGAGTTCAGCAGGGCCAAGTGCAAGATCCTGCAGCTGGGTTGGGGCAATCCAAGCACAAACACAGGCTGGGCAGAGACTGGATTGAGAGCAGCCCTGGGGACGAGGATTTGGGGGTGTTGGTGGAGGAGAAGCTCGACATGACCCAGCAATGTGCACTTGCAGCCCAGAAAGCCAGATGTGTCCTGGGCTGCATCCAAAGCAGTTCCCAAAGGGAATTCTGTCCTGCTGCTCTGCTCTGGTGAGATCCCACTTGGAGTGTTGTGTCCAGCTCTGGGACCTCAAACATAGGAAGGATGGTATTTAAATGCTGGAAAAACTGACCTACCTTAAAGTCTACCTTATGTAGTGCTCTTATTGAGAGGTACAGAAATATAATGTAAGAAAGTATCGAATGACTTGGATTTTAATTTTGTTTCACTCCTGACACACCATGTGTATACCAGTGACTCAGGATGGATGTGTAAATAGGGAAGTGTAAGAACAGGGCAAGCACACAATGATGCTTGTCCAGAATATTGTCTTAGATCTTCTTACGGGCTGTGCTGAGCTCCAACCAGAGTGTTTCAACTTAGTACTTCCTGGTCAACTTCCAAGAATTTTGAACACCAAGTGCATGTGTACCCATCTTAGAGTTGCAGCAGCAGGGAGAGATCAGCTGCAAGACAGGCAGTAGTTTCAGAGGGATCATTTGCTGGTCCTGTCCTTCTTAACACATGATTTTGTAGTTCTTCATTTTATACTCTGCCTTTTCTCCAGTCCTCGGTTCCATCCTTCCCAGGCAAAAAAACCCCCTAATTTATTTAACTGCTCATATATGGAACTGTGCTGTGAGTTTGATCTTCCTTATTTCTGTACCTTTTAAGGATGATAATGATGATTATTTCAGTAAGAGGAACAATATCCAAAGATGTAAGCCCAGTATGGATCTTTTCTATTTTTTAATAACTCTCTGTATTACCAGACCATCTGTTTTATAGGTCTGTCTGTTTTAACTGTAAGTTTTTGTTTCTGAGCAGTGCAGTTCCTAGCTTTGTTTTGAAGCTGTCTTTAAAGTGTTTGCCATAATTGAGAGATCTTTCACAGAAAACCTCTCCAAACCATTATAAAATGAGAGCAAATTGAAAAGCTTATTTTGCTGCAGGCTCATGTTCTTTGAAGGGTCTTTTTCCTGTACAGATTACTTTTCATTGCCCAGGCTCTTGGGCGGGTCTATTACTGTTGAGATGTTTTAAAAATGTTGTTGCATTCTGCTTTTTATTTTTCAAGTTGATAAAATTACCCTTATTGACCAGCCTCATCCTGTTTTTATATTAAATTTGACACAATTTAACATCTTCTTTTGTTTTCCTCAGTTGACAAAACCTTTATAAAGATGTTTTCTTCTACATGAAGTTCATTTCACTGCTATTTAGCTGTGCTAGATTTTTTCCTTCCTGTTTCTGAAACCTTCTTTGATGATTAGCATCAAATATGATGATGCTTTTAAATAGCCTTCACGCTGCTTTCAAGGATTTAACTTGTCTTGGAACTTTTTTAGTCCTTTTTGTGGTTTGTTTTGTTAAAGATGCTTTTTATCTTTATATAGTTCACATTGTTGAAGTGAAACACAAACATTTGGCTCTTTATCACTGTTTTAAGAGGGCTTTTGAGTAGTACTTTAATCATGGTTACAGAGTAACTCTCAAGCAATGTCACTTTGAAAAGGGTCCTGTGTTTTACTTCTGATAAAGTCAAGAACTGTTTCTCCTCATGTGGTTTCCCTGACTGCTTGCTGGGTGAAACAGACATTAATGGTGTCTAAACATTTAATCTTGGTATCCTGTCCTGAGCTGACATTTAACCACTCTGCATAGGGCTAATGAAAGCTTACAATATATTGTTGTTTCTGTCTTTGTAACCTCTTTTATCCCTCCAGTGTGCCACAGTCATTTGTACCCTTGTGGTCAGATTGTTGCTCATGTGTAGTCCTTGCACTGAGCTTTTGTGCACACTGTATTTAAATTCCTCAGGAATTCTGTTACTTGTTAAAGTAGCCTGTTAATCAGATTTGACCCTAAGCTGCTTCTAGCAGGCCTTATTTTTTTAAAAAGATGCATCCTACTAATGCGTCCTCAGTATTTTGGTAGTGACCCACGGGCATTACAACAATGTCTGTCAGAAGCTTACTTGAATGCATGAATGTCAGTAAGCATTGTCTACAACCAGGCTTTCCAATTTTGCCACTTTATGAGGCTTCTTGCATTTTTGTAGTAGTGTATAGGTTTATTTTTTTTAAAAGCAACTACAAAAACAAACCTAAGAAATTCCTTTGTTTTTTCCTGTTAAAATTTTACTAATTTCTATGCCATCCTTCATTTGAAATAGTCTTTTTGATTTTTACTGCTGCAAAGGTGAATCACCTTCATCTTTGTGGTCTTTTGCACTTGTCAGCTACCTTTCAGTCTTTAAAAACGTTTTCATACTCCCTTAAATTTTGGCTTGGATAAAGCCTGATTCTCCTCTGTTTTTATTTCCCAGCTTGTAATTTTCTCTGTTATATACAGAACTGTCAACTTAGTTCTGCTCACAATGGCGCTGTCATGAATTCATGTCCCAGGCACCTTAACTAGCAGTTTGGTTGGTTTTTGGGGTTTTTTTCCCCCATCCTAGTATATTTGTATTCTATAGCTCATAGAATCATAGAATGGTTTGGGTTGGAAGGGACCTTAAAGATCATCCAGTTCCATCCCCTGCCATGGGCAGGGACACCTCCCACTAGGTCAGGTTGCTCAGAGCCCCATCCAACCTGGCCTTGAACACTTCCAGGGATGGGACATGCACAACCTCTTGGGCAACCTGTGCCAGTGCCTCACCACCCTCCCAAGAAATGTATAGAATTTAAAATATTTTATTTCTTAATGAGAAACATTCACAAACTTCAGTGTAATTTAGTCTTGTATGCCATTTACCTCTTTGAAATGTCTGAGAGCCTGTACAGATGTAGTTTATTGAGTAAACTCATCTTACGGCCTTGTTAGGAAAAATGGTAGATGTGTATGACTGAGTTTTCTATAAAGCCATATTAAGTGATATTGATTTTAGCATCATCTTTCAGTTTTTACAGGATTACATCCTATATCAACATTGCCGTAACATTCTCCTTAATGTTAAAATAAAGCTTGTGGCTCTTAACTAGTGAAAATTAAATTACTCTGATTTTAGTTAGCAGCTATGAGTGAGAACAGCCCTGATCAGGAGCTCCTTTTCTTTGATTGAATGCTTTCTGCACTGCTGATTTGTCATCAGCAGTCATCTTATGCTGGTGAATTAATAAACAGTTGCTTACTGTTTAGAATGGACCAAATTCAGAAGAAGGACACCCTAAAATAGCTTTTGATTCTCTCACCTGCTGCTTTTAGTACAGTTAATTTGTTAGTTTTGGGCACAAGATTCTTGGGGTGCTGCTGGTGCAATGGTAGCAAGTAGTTCATTTTATAGACTTTATATACTTTTTTTTCTTTAACACTTACTAGGGATAATGCTTTTGATTTAGACATATGCTGTAATACTGCATATTAATTTCGTGATGAATCAAAATAGAGAAAATAGTAGGAAACCAGTATTGGTTTTTTTTTCCTTTAAGATATGAAGAGGAATAAAATTAGTTTATATCAGCATCTTTGTTAAAATAATGATTAAAATGTTATAAGGTCAAGGAAGACACTTAAGTAGTCTATGGGGGAATGTAGCCTTCTGAGGGTAAAGTGTATGCAATTAAAACTTGCATTCATTTGAAGATCCTTTTCTTGTGAGATAGAAAAATGTGTCAGATTGTTACTGAAATTTTACTGAAATTACAAAAGAGTGCTCATTTCTTGAAGGTATTAAAAACACATTATCACAATTTTGCATTTTAAAAAATAGTTTGGTTTCTCTTTCAAACTCAATGTAAATCTATAGTAAGTAGATTTTAAGTAAAGGAACAGCAACAAACAAAACCAAACTAACAAAAAACCAACAAACAACTGTCCTGGCAATGAAGAAATAAAAATCAGAGATACATTGCAACATGTTTGTGAAAATTTTGGATTTTTGAAAGGGATTGAAAATGAAAAGTTTCTAACAGGCACAGGAGTAAGATCTGATAAGTAAAATATTTTTAATGTATCTGACAGTAGCAGAGAATATCATAATTCCTTCTACTATATTTGCCCACTCTTTTATGTTCTGTTCAAACAGTTTTTTTACTAAGAAATGATGTTACTTGTCTTAAAGTTACTGGCTTTTTACGTGCTTTAATATTAACTGTTAGCTCACATTTCCATGTTTCTACCTAAAAAGCTTTTAAGAAAAGGTCTTGTTTATTGTTCTTAGGCACTTCAGTATCTTACATGCTCAACATTTGTGTATGAAGAGTTCTTTAACAAAACCAATCACTTTATTGGAAAAGTGTCCACTTTTTATTGTACTTGATATTTGAACAGAAACAACAGGAAAAAAAAAAAAAAGCCCAACAAGACCAAAGTCCTAGTCTGATGAATAATATTTTTGATTCTTGTTAAGATTTTGCTGGTGATAAGGCAATAAAGTTTGTTTCAGCTCTGTTATAAGTTGAGAAAGAAATAAGTAATTATTCATATTCTGAACTTCATTGCTGCGTATTTTAGGAAGGTTGACCAGATGCATAATTACGTATCCTAGCAACTTTTTTATTCCATAGGCCAATAGATATCCAGTGAATTTTTATTTTTGTATTTGACTGTGCAGTTCTAGTTCCTTTTAACAGCTTCAGAACTTCAAAGGCACTTAACAGAAATTGTTAACTGTTGCCCACATTGAGAGGAGAGGTGAAAAGTTTTGGATACATTAGAATGATGTAGGGCATATAAATACAGCTTTGTTTCCTTGCTTCATGTGTCTTATAAAAGTAGTTACTAAAAATAAAACATAACAATACCCAACCTTGAGCCTGCCTTTTATGCAAAATGAAAGTTTTTGGTTAGTTAAAATTGACTTGGGACTAGGTTTTGTCATACACTGGTTAACAGTATTTAGGACAATAAAATATTTCTTGACTCCCTTAAGTACTATTAATTTCAGTGATCTTTCTAAGATAAATACTTCTTTCTTCCCCACTCCACCTTTAAAGCAGAACAGGACATACTGTTTTATGGTTTGTGAAGGAGATTGGGAACCAGGGAATCTGCTTCCTAGTTTTCAACTTGCTCTTTGTTTTTAGTGATCTTTGTAAAACTCCCTTTGCTGTAGATGTGCTTAGTGTAAGGAAAAAAAAAACTCTACTAATTAAGCAATTGGCTAAGGTTTTTGGAAGAATTAAAAAGAAGGCTTCACTTCTGTTATAGCTTCATTTTCCACATACTCATTTAAGAAAATAATTATTGCCATTATTTATTTCAATCTATATTTAGCACAGTTTGTAGGGGGAAACTGAAGATAATAAACGACCACAAAGCATGTTTAGTGAATGGAACGTTCCAAATTGGTTTTGGCTGAAATTCCTGATGTTTGTGTACCTGCATACTTGATTACTGTTCCTTTCTTTCTCTGCATATTTAATTGCTGCCTAATTAATTGCTCTGTTGATTTCCTACATAATTAATTATTCACTAATTAGTCATTGATTCCCTGCATAGTTAATTAACTTACTCCTTATTTGATTTTTACACTTAATTGACTATAATTCATTGCTTTATTGCTACACTGCCTAATTACCAACCGGGTAATCAATTGCTGTTTGCTTATTCTATACTTGTTTAGTCTGGTGATCAGCAGAGTTTATCCTCTGTTCTCTGGCCTCCTTTTTCAGTCATTCTTCCTGAAATAATTTCTCTACTCAGTTTGGTTTCCATCTCACCTCTGAGTAAAGCACGTGCATCTCCTGTGTGTTCTCCTGATGCTTCCTGCACTTCACTAACACTCACTGTCCTCTGCCACCTGGTCTGTTCATGTCTGCGTTTGGTCCAGCTTTACTGCTCTTTGGTAGTGTCAGTAATCAGACACTTTAAACAACCACAGAGTCTTTTGGGGATTCCTCTTGCTCTTTCGCCCGTCCCGAGGTGCTCACTGGGAGGGCTGGGAGATAAAGTGGTGTGTGAGTACCGATTACAGCTGGTGAAGGAGGAGACAGGAGACACAGAGCACTGAGCCTCAACTTCTAGGGAAAACAGCCAGCAGGTCAGGAAGCAGAAATGGTGACAAAGAAAACCTCAAAACTGAAGTGTCAGCTAAATCATGGAATTTCAGTGTTAATTAAAACTTGAGGTAAATGTTCATAGGTTTTACTCTACATTTACATTTAAAGAGAACAGTTGTCATCCACTGGGTCAAGAACAGGCTTCATTCCCTTAAAAAAAGAAAATGCTAACTAGAGCAAAACTAGTTCAAAGGAACATTTCAACACACTGCAATCAAAACAGAAATATCCGTGTGCCCAAGACAGCAGAATGCCTGAGGAGGAACCCAACCGAGCTCCGAAGAACACGCTGATTGTACCATACACTTACACAGCTGCTTGTGTGTAATGTAGAAGATATTTCAAACAACAAGACAATATGGGAGTTGTTTTCAGAGATACTTTGAAAGAGATGAAGGCATAGTCTGCCTTTTAGTTTTGAGGTGTGCTTTTGTTAGATTTCAAGTGCAAATAACTGTAAAAGAGACACCTCTGCTGCTCTTTCAGAGGGAGAACACCTTAAAGAGGGATTTTTCTTGAGAGGGGTGAACTGTATAATTAGCGGGTCCTGCAGGAAGTGGAATAATGTTGAATAGGGTAGTGCTTAGGATTGTTTTGAAAATACAGCTTCCCTCTTCTCTTACCCCCAGATTCATCCCAAAGTTCACAAGCTGTCACCTTATTTCTGTACTTATCTGGCGGATCTGTGGTTTGATTTGTACCTCAGATAGTGCTGCTTGTTCCAGTTTGCTTTCAGTGGGTGTAGGTTCCTAGTTTTCCGTAGGAGGGTGGAGGGAGAGTAGCAGTTGAAACCAGCCTGTGGGCCAGAACTTCATGCATGTAGCTGGAGAACAAGTGTGCTGGTGAAATTGGTTACTGGTTGTTCTTAGGTTTCACTGGACTCTGAAGGGAGTAGGAACTGTTGAAAAATCAAACCATTAAACCAAAAGACTGCAGTGTTAGAAAACAGTCTTCTGAACTTCTCTGCCAAAAATTTTTGAGCTTTTTAAAATCTGTATAAATCTTTCTTTTTTGTTATTTACTTTCTTGAGGCTTTGCTTTCACATCATGCTTCAAGAACCTGTGAATTAAAAAAACCCCACAGTTTTGCCTAAAAAGTCGTGTCAAATTTCTGTTTAAAGCATTGACCGAGGAGAGTTTTAATGACATTATTCAATTGCTGCGGCTTTGAAAGTTTTTAGTTTGTTGGTTTGTTTTAGGATTTTTTCTCTTAAACCAATAGGAACTTTTCATGGAACGTGTTGCCTCTGAGGCTGATATGGCATGGTTTGTTTTAAGAGCAAAATTTTTTCCTCTCTTGTTTTCCTCCTATTTCAGCTATTTTCTTCCATGTAGATGGGTCTGAATGAGGCCTGGTGCTTTTTTCAAAGTGGTCGTACTTTTTCATACACTTTGGGTTAAAAGAACAAAAAAAAGTGGTGTTTGCACAGCTCTGAAGTGAATGGCCAGCGGGAGAAGGGATGTGACTGCAGAGCTGTGACTGTCTGATGAAGCACCACTTTGTGGTCAGCATGTTCTGATCTCCCTCCCCACTCTTCCTTTAGTGGGAGAGCCAAGCCTAAGGATAATGACCCCTGAAACCACACACTTAACATTTGTATCTCACACTGTGTGCTCGTGGTAAAGCTGTATGGCAAAAATGACACACCAAAGCATACGTTTAAAATAAAAATACATTTATTTTTTAACAAATGTTACTATAATGAAGAAAAAGTTTTCTCTTTCATGGTATTTAATTCTTCCTTCTTGTGTTTCCAGCACTTAAATAAGTAATTAGAGAATTAGACTTGCTTAGGTGAGGTAAGTAGAAAGGTCAAGTATGTGAAAAATAACTGTGAGGTCCATGAACATAAATTAGCATTTGGAGCCCATCTGTATTTCAAACTGCTTTGTAAAGGATGAAATATTTTGCATTTATGCCAATGTGATATAGAACAAATCTTGATGAGGATGTCATATCTTACGTAATTTTACCATGTGTCTGAACATATGTAAAATTATAATGTTGTCTGAAGCTGGAAGGGAAAAAAGGTCTTAATCTGTTCTGCTTCCTTTTGGGTCATGTTAAATAATTTCTAAGATTCGAGGCAGAAGAAATTTTTTGCCTTCTGAGGATCTAGCTAGGAGTTTAACCATTTTTAAAATTAAATCATTTTGGGATGTATTATGAACGTGCTCATTTAGTGATATAACATTCTTCATTTCACCTTGTTAATGTCTTCAGGTGTGTTAAGTAAACTGATAGTAACAGTGCTGACTGAACCAAAAATCCTAACAACTAGTGGCAACATAAATAACTTAAATTTGAAAATACTAATTTCTTGTTTTAAAACTTATTTTTCAGGGATCAATTCCGTCTTCATGTGTAAGCTTTGTAACTTATTTTCACCAAACAAGTCCGAGCTATTGTCTCATGTCTCCGAGAAACACACAGAAGAAGGGACCTGTGTGGATGACATCATTATTCCGCTCCAGCCTCTAACAGTGCCCACAAACACAAGCAAAGATGGAGAAGGTACATTCATAAATTGAGAGGAATGTAATTTTCAATGTTACTTATTTTTTTAATAAAACTTACGGTGTGATGATTCTGCATTGAGTATAGAGCGACCTTCATAGTTTGTTTTTATAATAATCACTGTACAACTGCCACCCTGAGTTTCATTCAGCATGAAATAGATCATATAACAGATATTGATAAACTCAACCTGTTTTAGGGGATGATGATATTGGCTCATTAATTTTAAATGTCAAGTATAGCAAAGTCTGCTTCCTGCAGCTTTAATTTGAGCTGTGTAATAGCAGTGGGAAGATTGTAGAACAGCAGTGGAAAACAACCAGGACACCCTGGGTGAGAGCATCTTGAGGCTTAGGTGTGCTTTTTGAGTTGTCTAACTTGTTTGTTGTGATTCAGGTAACGTTAATAGTTCTATTCCAAAAAGGAAGTGTCACAATTCATAATTTATAACTGCATTTTGATATTGATACTGGTAAATAAAGCAGTCTGGTAGTCAGAGGTTGAATTAGTTACACATAAATATTACATTCGTTCCATTCCATTTTTAACTGATTATATTTGCTATCCCTTGGAATATTAGCAATGGGTCCAAAATAATTCAGGCTTCATAATCATATCTTCTTTTGTGCCCTTACTGAGTAATGGATTTATATTGTTGGCAAACCTCTTAGTTAACACAAATACTAGGATTTTTCAGTCACGATTTCTGGACTTCAAAAGTTACGTGCTTGTGAATCAAAACCACTCTAATATCATACATTAAAGAATTTTTTTGGTATTAACCTATGCATGTGATATTTCCTCATGTTTTTACCAGCAGTAATTCAGTAGTTATATTAACTTCATCAGTGTAACAAGATATTTCTAAAAATGGTCATATAATATTCCACTATAGCTGCCGTCTCCTCAGGTGGTTGGTGAGGAAAAATTGCACCAGATTATTTTTCACACAATACCCAAAATCACCAATGTATCAGAAGATGATGAATAAATTTCAAATCAGGTTTCAAAATGCCATTCTAATTTTATTTTAATTGCACAGACTTATTTCCTCAGGCATGCAGAATGCATTTTTCTTTCTTAAAGCTTTGTTGCAGAATGCATTTTTCTTTCTTAAATCTTTTTTTCCTGTTATCCCTTCATTAAATATATTTGAGCACAGTGATACTGGTACTTTGTAACATATTCTTATTCCTTTTAGTAAAAAGGCTCTTCTGTCAACTTCTCTTTGCGTTTGTGTCAGGAGTATCTGCACTTTCTGTATTGTGTGTGTTCAGCATGCATTGTACATTTATGAGAATAGTTTGTAACTACCATTATGATCTGAAGCAACAGAAATTAGACATAAATAGCTTCTAGGTAAACAGCTTTGCAAATCTTATTACGTAAAATATAACATTCATATGTTAAGTTACATATTCATAAGTTACCTTTCTCATTATTCTTGGTGAATACTTTTATACATCTGACGTGCTCATGTGGTGCCACCTTTTACAGGTTATGTAGTCCAACTCTTTGCCATCTACTGTCAGTAAGAATGTCAAGGCAAATTACTTCTGCATAGATTTCAAGTCGTATTCTAGGCATACTTTGGCATTTTTTTCTTTCCCATCAGACAAATTGATTGGAGAAGTGGGTTCTGAAGTCCTATTCAGTTATTTTCTGTGTTTTGTTTAAAAAAAATAAGGTATTCTACAGCTGAATATAGGAATTTGAAAGAATTTTCCTTTCAAAGCATCAGTTTTTCTCTCCTGCTATGGAATCTGCAGCAGATAAAACTTAAAAAGTTTATAATATACAATTTTTTGTCAGTGAACCAGTCTTCACAGTAATTCAGTATTGTCACTGAAAGGAGAAGTAATTGGTGAATGCCAGTCTTAGAAATTACAACTTCCTTTTATTACTTGGTGACTGATAGATGAACATCTTTTTGTCCTTTGAAAGCATAATTTCTCTTCCAAGTATTGGTAAATGCTGTAACTACTCCACAGTTGGTATAGAGGAGTGAATGCTGAGTTGCTAATGGAGCTCTTTGTTCTGCCTGAGTAATAAATTAATGATTTTATAAGTGCTGTGGACAAGTAAAGTGCTAGGCATGTAATATGTGTTTATTTCTCTAACGTTATTTTATTGACAGTGCTCTCTGCTGAATTCTGTTTAGTCACACCACTTTCCCATCATTAAGTCATGATCTATTTAGAGTTGATTTGTCCTAAACATTTTGGTAGGACAATGTTAAAATATTTTTATTAGGTGGGACCCAGCGTACCAGGCAGATGTTGCTGTTAACAGCTATGCATGGGTCACATTTAGTGCAGCGCTGGAGTGTGACATCTTTGTTTGGGAAAGGACAGGTATTTACTTGGTAGCTGTAGTCATTCATACTCCAGTTCTGTGTAGAGCTTCCTTTCATAACTGTTCACAGTGATCTCCATTTCTTCAAAGTGCTTTTCAAAACTCTGCTTTTTTTTTTTTTGCTTTTTTTTTTTTTCTTCTGCTTAGTCAGATTGGTGAAGATTTGAGGGACAGTCTGGACTTCATCTGTTCATAATGTTGTTCCCTGATGGATCGTTGTTTGTTTTGGGCTGTATCTGGATTACGGGATACGTGGCTCTATCGGTTGTGAAACCTTGACGAAAGTTACAGTCTGAGTATCATAATTTCCTCCAAGGAGTTTGGCTCATTAAGGTCACTTAACACCGTGGCACGTGCAGCATCCTCATCCTTGTCTGAACACAGGATGCAGGCAGAGCATGTGTCCGCACGTGAGGGACAGGAGGTGGTGTAGGTGCTGTGATACACACACGTGGCAGTAACCAAAGAGGGCTGGGGATGAGATTTGTTTGCATGCATTTGTTTGACACCTTGTGCAGAAGATTCTGAATACAGCCATGTATTGTTGTGATTGAGGAAATGTAAGCTTTTTATATGGACATTTGAGGAAGGAATCATGTTACATAATGCATCAACCTGTTGAAATTTGGTCAGGATGTTTAAGTGAACACTTGCACAAGCATTTTGTGGCTGCTGACAAACTCTGTATTAGAAAGATTGATTTGGAGCTTATGTGAATAATTCCTATGAAGGAACAGTATAAAAACAGATATATAGTTTATTTCATTATTCTCTATTAGAAGTGTCTTTTTTATGTCTTTGAGTACAAAATTGTACAGCACAGCACAGAATGTCTTCAATGGATATTACCATTGCTCATCCAATACCAGTCAGCATAAAGGTTGGTTTCAGTCAGTCTGTAATGAGTGTAAAATCCCCAGAAACAACTACATTGTTCTTGGGAGAACAGGATCTTACTTTAAAATCTTTTTGATGAACAATTTAAACTTTTATTTATGACTAAGCATCCTTGAAATAAGTGATGGGGGGTTTTATTATTTTTTTTAATACGACTTTGTTTTTACCAATTAAGCAGACTCTTTTTTCTGACAAGAAATGTTTGATTAACTTGGTTATGTACTGGCAGAGGAATGACAATGTTCTATTAAATTACTGTGTGTTGTTGATCTTAGGTGGTACTTTGAGCTGGAATTAGTATAATGAAGTGTGAAGAGCTCACTGGGGCAAGCTGGGTAGAGAGACAGCTGGAATTTATGATTATGTGCGTCATTAAAAATTTAATTCTGGCATTGCTAACTCAAAGTAGCTTGAAATAAATTTTGTCCTGGAAAAAGGAAAACAAGGAGCAAGTAAAAGAAATGACTGTGATAAGCCTCAGAAGTTCTGGTGATGTATCAGTTGCCCATATGAGCCCTCCTGTTCCTGTGTTTGTTGCTGCCCCCCTCTTGCCACCAAACCTTTTTAAATGTTTGAGAACTGCTGTAACTTATCCTCCTACTGGTAGACACATTTACAAACATTTGTAAAATGTCCATGTTCTTTGTATGTTTGCCACACCTTTAGTAGTCACAGTGATAAGAACTGCAGTTTTGTAAACCACAGCAGAGGTTCTACCAACAGCCTTCTAAAGGAGCAGTTTTCATATTTCCACTTGCATGCAAGATTTTGTTTCAATATCTGGCTTAATGTGAAAGTGCTGTTCTGTTTTTCATTGTTTGCTCTAAAACAGTCAGGAAGAAGCATCTTTTTGACCTGATTATTCTTCATTTCTTTTTGTTGGGTAATCTGATGATATTGTAAAGGAAGGAAAAGAATATTGTCCACAGCTAATATGATGGTTGCATTCACTGTTCCAATCCTTTCTTTTAATTGTTTTAGAATAACCTGAGCAGCATCCACATCTGTATTCCTCATGCTGGACACATTAGCAAACTGTGAAGATAATTGTTGTTGTCTTGTCTTAATTGTATGTTAATTTCTTCAACTCAAGACACCAAATACTGATTGCTGTGATCGACGGGTATCAAAATGGCATAAATGGTAGCAAAGAGGAGTTCTGAGAGCACTGAAATCACCCCTTTCTTTTTGGCTGATAACTGCCAAAACTACTTTTGCTAGAGTAGCACAAAAGTTCAGGACACTGATGGAGGATTGCAAAAACTGATGGGAAACAGTTGCATTTTTTCTATTTGTAGTAAGGTTTTTGGTGTTTTAATTACATTTATTTAAGCACACAGATATTCAGTCACTCTTGGAAGAAGATAGAATGCTTTCTTTTTAATTTGATAGTAATTACATGATTTACTCCAAGCTGTGGTCTCTGAATGTGGGGTTTTGTTTGCCTGGTATACTTATAGGAAATGCTGAATAGGTTATGAATAACATGCTGCTTCTACCTCCTGTTGTCCTACATCATCTTTCTTTAAGATTCCTTAAGTAATTTATTTTTCCATATGCTCTAAATCAGTCTTTTGACACCGGTGCTTGAAAATTATTTGTGGTTTCGGGGTTTTTTTTAATGTTCTCTCTTTTTGTGATTTTTTGGACTTCTGCATTGTCAATCATAATTTATCAGAATCTGTGATTCTACAGCAGTGATGAGAGAGGTCTTAAGCCGGAAATACATTTTATGTTGTCATGCACTTCTGTGCACTGCATATAATTGATTTCATCAGTATTTCCTCTACTGAAATATGGAAATGTAAAATTACATTGTATTTGTTAGGAGTTGTGGATGACTTCTGTTTTTAATTAAGGAATAATTTTTTGCGTGACTTCTGGAATTTATTTGTTAACAACAATTTTTTATGTCCACTTTTGGCTAGAAAGTGCTGACAATAAAGAACCACAGGAAATATTAGGGAGTAATTGTTCACTATATTAAAAGGACAATGAGCTTTGGTTTTAAAATATAAATTGTTTTTTTCTGATTACATCTCAATACTTTAATAGTGTCTTTAAAAATTATTTAATTAAAAGGCTTTCTGTGGAGTGTTAAGAACACAGTAGAGAAATTTTGTAGAATACACGTGCTGATACAGTTACACAACAGTCTAGAAGAGTGTTTGCTGTGTAATTTCTGTAAAACTGTGGCACTTTGACATCTCCTGATCTCAATAACACAAATCTTGTTGTTTTGCAGCTACCAGAAATGCCAACAAATACCACTGCTTGAAATAAGTTTGTGTGAAGCTATTTTTAAGCTTTTTTAAAGCTTTTGGGATAAAGTCTCTCAAACTTAATGCACCTATTTTTCAAGATCAGAGGGATATTAGCTAATTAGCTGTGGAGTTTAATTATAGATTGCTTTAAACTTTAACTCTCTTTTCTAGAGCTTCTCGTAGCGAAGAGGAAAAGGGGCAGACCAAAAGGGTCCACTAAGAAATTTAGTGTGGATGAAGATGTGGCAGAAAATAACCCTGTTCCAAGTGAAGAAACTCCACCTGTGACAGAAGAAGGCCCGGAACTGTCTGAAGTCTCAGCAGGCAGCTTGGAGTGCAGGAAGTGCAATCGGAAGTTCTCCAACACGCGTCAGCTGACTAAACACATCTGCATTATCGTTCTAAATGAAGGAGAGGAAGAAGGAGATGGAGGTAAGAAAATACCTGAATACCAAAAATACCTGAAGCAGGCTGTGGGACAGTGTGTTCCCACTGTGAGACCTGACTCAGAATCCCCAGTGCTGGCTTTAAATGGAATGGAGTTGTCTCTTTCTTGTAACACAAAAAGCATGGTGAGGCCAGACTGGACTTCAAGTCAGACAAAGTATTTAAACTTCTTTCAACTGGTCAAAATGTTTTTTGAACTAATGATTGTCATAAAACTCCCTGAAAGGCTTGTTTTCCATTAGCAACTGTTCTATTTCTCACAAAGTGGATTACAGTTTTTCAGTGAGAAGTGGTATAGGCCACACAGGTAAGTATGTATCACATATAGGTGAGAAAGGATGGTCCTGTACAGGTGTTTCTATCCTGTGATTTGGAAAACCTGAATTCTGTTCTCTTCTTCTGATAGATTTAGAGTCTGCTTTTCTGGATGGCTTGTTTTACTGTATAAAAAATAATGTCAAGCTTACCTCTTCTTTTTTACAAAACTACACGTGAATGACTGTCTTTGGCATATGAGAGTTCAGTGTTTAAATTTTGCTTTAAGACTGCTTTGAATATATTCAGCTTCTCAAATTTTTAGAATAGAACACGGCATTGCCCAAATGGTTTCTTAAAGACTGACAGGCCTGGGGCATCAACCCCCAATCTAGGAAAACTGTTTAGAAAGGCAACAGTGAATATTCACTTAGAACAGAATAGTTGGAAGGGAACTACAATAATCATCTCTCCAATCAACTGCCTATTTAACTTTTCTCTGAGATGAACGTCACATGCATACAAGCAATGACTTTGTCCAAATTAACTTTATCTGAGTTTTGTGTTGATGTTAAAATTCAGGTTTTGCTTTTGCTACGGTTAGTCGGTATGATATTCTGTTGATTCTACTTGTAGACGAAATTTGCCATTTTCCAGCTTTCTGTTAGCCTTTTTTGTCCAGCCTGTCATTAAGATACATGACTAGTATGACTATTTTACTTTCACTGATACGTAGAGTTTAACATCTGTGGCAAAGCCTAATTAAAATAAGCTTAGAGTATGTTGGCAGAGCAGAGAAACTCTTGCTTTGATAAAGTACCTGGTTATATTTTACTGTCATCAGTGATGGGACTTTTCAACTAGACATAGTGATGATTACTCCAGCTGTCTCACCTCTGACATCCCAAGTCTCCATGCCCTCTGCTGTTTGGATGTGCTAGGTCCAGTGTTAACATTTGCATTATTTTAGCAAAGTTGCCTTTTCTAATGTCCTTTTAAAATAAACTCTCAGGTCAAAGTATAAAAAATTACCTGTTCCTGACCTGTGAGCTCAGAGCTCCTAAATATTATCTTCATTTGTTTTGCTTGAGAATACACTGCCTGATTTTCCAAACTCAACTGCTCATCCTTTTCCTTCTTTGTAAAGAAAATAATCTCAGTTTTGGGCAGATGAAACAGATTTTTTGTTTATTCTCTGGTGAAAGCAAACCAGTCAAGCAAAGTAAGTCATTCATGAGCAACAAATTATAAGGGGTTCCAGTTGTTGGTGAGCTGAAAAGTCTCCAGCCCAAAGCTTCCTATCTTGACTGCAAACTGTGAAAGTATTGGGGGCTGTTTTTATCCTGACAGTTTAATTCTTCCTTGGAATACATGTGGGAAATTCAGTCTTCAACCATCTACTAATTGCTGTCCTATCACAGGAAAACTTTTCACTTCTGGCTTTAACATATGAACTGATTTGGGACAACTTTTCAGTTTCTGAATATGTAGATGAAAGTAACATGTGTATTACCCTCTAATACAATGTGATTACTTTGAGTAGCTTAAAACTTAGTGGAGTGGACAAGAACAGTATGTTCTCTGCCTAGGGTTCTCTGTAACCTTTTGCATAATCACAGAATCACAAAGTTTGGAAAAGATGTCCAAGGTCATTGAGTCCAACTGTTAACCCAGCACCCCCAAGTCACATCCACAGACCTTGTGAACACTTCCAGTAATGCTGAGTCCACCACTTGCTTGTGCAGCCTGTTTCGATGGCTGACCACTTTTTCAATGAAGAAAGTTTTCCTAATATCCAGTCTAAACTTCCCCTGGCACAACTTGAAGTCATTTCCTCTCATCCTGTCACTTGCTCCTTGGGGAAAGAGACCAACCTCCACCTGGCTACACCTTTCTTTCAGGAAGTGGTAGAGAGAGAGAAGGTCCCTCCTGAGCCTCCATTTCTGCAGGCTAAACACCCCCAGCTCCCTCAGCTGCTCCTCATCAGACTTGCGCTCCAGCCCCTTCCCCTGCTCTCTGTTGTCCTTCTCTGGACACGTTCCAGCCCCTCAATGTCTTTCTTTTAGTGAAGGATTTGGGGTGTGGCCTCACCAGTGCTGAGTACAGGGACAGTCCCTGCCCTGGTCTTGCTGGCCACACTAATTTTGATACAAGCCAAGGTGCCATTGGCCTTCTTAGCCACCTGGGCACACAGTGGCTCATTTTCAGCCACTGTTGACCAGCACCCTCAGGGCTTTTCTGCCAGGCAGCTTTCCAGCCACTCTGCCCCCAGCCTGGAGCACTGCATGGAGCGGTTGTGACCCAAGGGCAGGACCTGGCACTTTGCCTTATTGAACCCCACACAATTGGCTTTGGCCCATTGGTCCAGTCTAGGCAGACCCCTCTGCAGAGCTCTCCTGGTTCATACCATGGTATGAATTTATTATTTTTCTGTTCTGCTCTTTTCTTAATGTTTCCTCATATTATGGTTGATTTTTCTGACTACTGCGTACTATTGAACTTACGTTTTCAGGGAAGTATTTAGAAATACAACCAGATCTTTCCTGTGTTCTAAGAGTCAATTTGGAGCCCTTCGTTTTATCAGTAAAGTTTTTTTAATGTGCTTTCCTTAGCATTTATTGTCTCTTCAGGTAGGAGCCTTTTCCAAACTAACACCATTCTGCATATATGTGTTTATGCAGTAGGTTTTCTAGGCTTTAATTATATTTAGTAGTTCCTCAGCTGAACCGGGAAGAGCAAATACAAGAAAAGGATCATGGGGAGAGGTCACTCACCATCACAGGGAAAGCAGACACATCCTGGGGAAATTAGTTCATTACCTATCAAATCAGAGCAGGATAATCAGGAGTAAACCCAAATCTTAAAACACCTTCACCCACCCCTCCCTCCCAAACTCAATTTCACTCCCAAATTCTTGGCCTCCTCCCCCACAGCAGTGCAGGGGGATGGAGAATGGATGCTGTGGTCAGTCCATCACAGGTCTCTGCTGCTCCTTCCTCCTCAGGGAAAGGACCCCTCACACTCTTCCCCTGCTCTAGCATGGGATCCTCTCTCCACAGGAGCCAGTCCTTCATGAACTGCTCCAGCATGGGTCCCCAGTGGGGTGACAAGTCCTGCTCTAGCCTGGACTCTTGTCTCCACAGGGCCACAGGTCCTGCCAGGAGCCTGCTCCAGCATGAGCTTCTCACGGCTTCACAGCCTCCTTCGGGCATCCACCGGCTCCGGTGTGGGGTCCTCCCCAGGCTGCAGGTGGGCCTCTGCTCCCCCGTGGATCTCCACGGGCTGCAGGGGCACAGCTGCCTCACCATGGACTGCACCGTGGGTTGCAGGGGGTCTCTGGTATCTGGAACATCTCCTGCCCCTTCTTCTTCACTGCAGAGTTGTTTCTCTCACATTTTCGCCCTCCTCTCCAGCAGCAGTTGCACAGTTGGTGTTTTTCCCCCTTCTTAAACACATTATCCCAGAGGCACTGCCACTGTCACTGATGGACTCTGCCGTGGCCAGTGATGGGTCTGCCCTGGAGCCAGCCAGCATTGACTCCATCAGACACGGGGAAGTTTCTGGCTGCTTCTCACAAAAGCCAGCTATAGCCTCCCTGCTACCAAAACCTGTCCTCACAAACCCAATACAGCACAGGATTAAAAAATGCCCATTGTACTTACAAATGTACATGCTTAGTAAATATATATTTTTAATAGAGAGCTTATTTGCCTAAGCAAGTTGCTGTGATGTAAACCAAGCTGTGTGTACACCTATTTCTGTTTCTTTCTGGTTAAATCAAGTTAACAGTTCTGGCAATGATTTGGATCTGGCCAGAAATAAGCGAGCATGTTTAATTGCTGGGGAATGGGATTGGGGTGGAAGACAGATTACAGCAATGGACAGTCTCTTCCAGGGAGTGAACCATTCATCCTTACTGAATTGGGAGCCTAGTAATTCTTAAAGATGTCAGTTTTGGCCTTAGTTTAAAATGTTTTTGCCATCAGCTGGATTCTTCCAGCAAATAGTATGTCATTCTCTGTAGGAGAAACAATTGCCTGTGTTAGTTTTCAGTTGCCAGTTCACTTTTTTTTTCCAAGCTGCTCTCTTACTGCTATGAAATATCACTTTTTAAGAGATAAAAAATAGTAATTTGAATGAAGAGTAGTTTAAAAACATGCCAGTTAATGATGTGTAGCCACGCCTGCAAAGTGTCGTACATCCAATTACAAATGTCGAGAGCGGTCCCTTCAGTTAATGACTCCAGCAGAATCGTGGGACAGATAAACAACCCAGTTCGATGGGACTCTGAAAGCACTGATTAATTCAGAGCTGACGGGAGCCTTGCTGATGAGCAGACATGAGCACTCTTGCGCGTGTTGGGAGGCGCGGCTCTGCGCTGTACTCCTCGCACAAGCGCGAGCTGGCATTTGCAGCGCCCGTCGCTGGGGAGGGGAGGTCACTGCATCCGTCACTGCATGAGACAGGTGCCGGCTGACAAAGTGCTGAGCTGGCTGCTTAGCAAGGGAGATGCAGAGTGAGACAGTTTGTGCAAACAAACCTGTTCAGGAGCAAGTGAAGAAGGCCTTTACTGCCTGGAGAAACCCGGCTTAGCTGTTCAAGTGGCATTTTCTCATAAATCGTCTTAAAATCATCTATGGGTGAATTGTCCTGGCTGTGAGGGATTTAAACACTTATTTTGACACTCTAATCCACAGTGCTAACACTGAAGGAGTTTTTTCCAGGAAGACAACTAAATACTGATGAGATGGCCCTGTATTGTAGAAAGGCTGTTTTGAGCCCTATGGTCAAAGTTGAAGCTCCTTTCCATTAAAACATACTTTTGTCTCCCTCTTAATTCTTTCCTAAAGCACACCTTCCAGTTCAGGTTTTTTTGGTGTAGGGAGAGTTCAGAAACAAAGCAGAGTTAAGATTTATGTTGGTTTGGTGATTTAATGGTGAGTGCTGGTTTGGAGGATTTTTAAGTTTCAGATTACACACAGTTTACAAAATAGTTCTATTTGTAGCAAAAAGTATTGGAAACGTGTGCATCCCAGCTCCTTATCAACAAATTGTTTCTGGAAGGTGTTTCTTCCTCTCAGATGGGGATAGAATGCGACTACTGCCATCAACATGCGTCAGATTAATGAATAAATTTTAATGTTTAAGTATCAGAACTAGATCACCTTGTGGACAAATAATTTTTTTTGGTCAGGTGTCATGTGAGGATGAGAATGGTCTTACAGATATTCAGCACTAGTTGAAGATGTATGATCAGCAAATTAGTGGAATTTTCTCACTCCTGTTTTTCACCAATATATGTGTGGGGTTTTTTTGTATTAACTTAGACTGCATGGCACTCAGTGCCTTCCTCACACCTTTACTCATACTGAATGTAGTCCTCCTGTTAGGGGCTGGGTGTTCTCAGCTCATATTGAGAAGATGGAAGTTGAGATTCTGTTCTTTGTTTGAGGTACATACCAGCTTTGGGTTTCTTTTGAAAATATTTTCGCATGGTAAAAATAATCTTAATTTTTAGTGCTTAGCATACATGCACAAGGTTTCTATGCATATGAAACAGCAACATTTTAACAAATAAATATTTTTATATTGCAATTCTGTATGTTGCTTTTAAGTGTTTTTAGATAGTATTTTTGGAGTTCTGTTTTGAAGGCAGGGAGACAGTCAGCAATATTTACTGTAACACATCTCTTAGCAGCTTTTACCATTGGTCAAACTGAGAGAACTGGTGACTGATCTGCCTGACAGAGGCACATTAGGAAAGAAAAACAGCGTGAAACATTTGTTGGCTTGTTACTATGGTCGTAGTTATTCACTAATATGGATCACAAACAAACTCAAGTCCGTGGCTTGTCCTTTTTTTTAGTAGAATTCCAATACTCTAAAGTTAATTGAGTTGCATGTTAACGTGAAAAGGTAATAAATGGTTTTGTCATTTGTCTTCAGCCACTTTATTTCCTCATTAAACTGATTAACTCTTACTTTTTAATGGTTAGAAAGGAGGATTTAGAAGTAAGGTGCTTGGATTCTATTCATATGACTACTAGGAATTGGATGATCCCAAGCAAAGTGGACAAAATTCTCTTCTCCTCATCACAGCTTTCATTCTGCTCTGTTGTTCTGAATTGGTTTTAGCTAAGACATATTCTGTTCACAGGTATATAAAATCTTTTGGGTGTTTTTTCTGATGCTATCACTAACTTACTGTCCAGTGACCAAAAGCAGGGTAATTGACCCAGTGTTGTTTGTTGTATTTGTTGTTTAGCAGTATCTGAAGTAGCCTCAGGGAAACACAGTTCCATAAGCTGATTACATTCTTGGGCACATGATGTGATTCTTGGGGTTGTCCTGTGCAGGGCCAGGAGTTGGACTCCGTGATCCTTGTGGGTGCCTTTCAGCTCTGCAGATTCTGTGATTCTGTGTATTCTGATTCTTTATGAGAAGACCTTCTTCTGTTGGCAGCCTGGTCCTGATGAGAAATTTGTGATGATTCATTTTATTGTTGATAATAAACTAAGAGAGGCTGTTTCATGAAGAAAATGTGAAGATATTTGTTTGTTTCATGGAATAATTAAGATTGGAAAAGACCTGTGAGATAGAGTCTGTTTCCTCCCACCCCTTCTCAGAACACCAAAAGAAACCACTGCACTTCAAATAGTTTCTGTTTGAAGGGGATTTTTCTTTATATTCAAATATCCTTTTCAAGTATTGCAGAAAAATATCGCTGTTAGAATTACATGGTTTCAGTATAAATGAATAATTTACAACTGTATTAAGGAGTTAAATGGGGACATTATGAAATTCTTTATACCTATAAAGCAGCAATATTTTCCAAAACCATAGAAGTCTACAGAGAAAAAGGTAGTTGAGAAGAGGCATATATCAAGGAATTTATCTAATGAAATTGAAGAAATCCTTAGCAGGCACCCAAAAGCTGGGGGCTCTCCAGGCAGAGAAGCTGGAAGCTGGGCAGAAGCATTGCAAATATGACTCCATGGAAACGTGGCTGGCTAACTGTGTTTGAATTCAGTTTGCTGTGTGGTTGTTCCTCATTCTGGAAGTTGTAAATATGAATTTCAAATTTGCAGATCAGCATCAAGTCATTATCAGTTGTCAATGTACACACTTCTGTCTCAGTACGCCTGAGAAAGCTAAACTTGTTCCTGCACACCTTGTGTCCTTCTGGTTCTGTGTCTGGTAAAGAGCTTGCAGTTTATGCAGGTGGTAGCTACATGATCAGCCCAACTTGTGCTGCTTTAGCTTCTGCTTGTGTCCTTCATTTTTCTAAGGAACAGCCAGAGCACTTTAAACCTTTGTTCCATTACAGTAAAACCATGGGGACAGACTTCGTTGCAATCTCAGCTGAGTATTTACAAAATATTATAGAAATTAAAACAGCCATTTCCATGTTGTGTATATTTTCACTGCTTGTGCTATTTGCATATCAGATACAATCCTGGACACTCCACAGCTTTGCTCTTACTGTTTTTTATTTATATTTTGTTTCCCTGTCTCAATAGAGCAGGGTATAGCACATTTTGAATACACCTGGCTTTCCAGTTAACAGGTCCAGAACTTATCCAATTTAAGAGGCTGAAGACATTTTAAACAGCAACAGCTAATTACTTGGAAATGCAGGCCTTCAAAATGAGGAGCTGCATGTCAGGAATTAGGTTGAACCAAAGAACTGTTTTGAATCCTAATTCTTCTTGCATCAACACTAAGAAGAAAATGATGTTTCTGGCTGTTGATTCACAATAACAGGAGGAAAAAAGCCTAATCCAGAAACTGTCTGAAGACTTTCCGTTAAATAAGGATGATGAATCCAGTACTAGAAGAAATAATCCTAAGATTGTCAGAACAATTAAATATGGAAAAGACAAAAATGATTTGTTCATCAAATACGAAATCATGAGAACTTTGATGATGTTTGTAGACTTTTCACAGAAACCCCCAATAATGGGAAAGAATTTAGAAACACAAAGGTTTCTGAGAGTCCATTTTTAAAATTTTGATTTTTTTTCTCTCTATTTTCATTGTTTCTCTGAGTATCACACTAGTTTTATTAATTATAGGGAAAACTGTTTCCATTTAGGGGTCAAGCAGCACATCTTGTTTTGATAACGTGTCTTTCTACAGTAGCATTACTTTTATCTCCATTTATTCTTGTAGTGTTAGTGGCTGTTTTACCTGCATTGCTTTTGTACATAGTTACCTTCTTTTTGATGTTTGCTCTTTAGGTAATGATTCTGACGTTGACCTTGACAGGAAGGAAGATGAGCGAGAAAAAACTCCAAAGAGGTCCAGAGTTCAGAAAACAGAGAAAACCCCATCAACTAAGGAGTCTGAACAGGTTTCAGGAGCTAAAAATCCTATTATAAGTGTGGTTTTGACAGCCCATGAAGCCATTCCAGGTAATCAAAATCACCAATTACATAATAATTTTTTAACTATGCTGACACTGTATAATTCATTGGTCTAAGACCAAATTGCTTAGAATATTTATTTTATGAACAATATTTGGTATTATTTGAGTATCTTGATATAGTCTCTACATCTGGCAGCTACATAATTTTAGAACTTCAGTCACATTTCTTCATAGTTTCAGAAATGCTGGACCTTGCCGTAGTTACCTGCATAAATGTCAGTTATATTTAGTCTGTGAAGAAAATGATAAAACGCTGACAAAAGAACAGAAAAGTAGATATATATTTGAAAATCAAATTCTACATAATGATTAGAGGTTTCAAACAATTAGTTTAAAACTAGATTTGCATTTGCCTGTTTATATAAGCCATTAACTCAGCTGTCAGAATCTCTTTTGAATAGTTTTATGCATTATTTTCAGCTTTGTAGATTTGTTCTCCTTTTCGTTATTGCTAACATTTCTGAGTATTTGTTTTGCTTTTAACTGTCAGAACAACTTTAAGGTCTTTATTTATTTTCTTCTTGTGGGTTGGAAGCTAGCTGGATTTACTATGTTGTTAATACCTTTTGATGTTGAGATCTGTGATATGCTTGGGCTTTGCTAAAATGCATTTCTAATTGAGATGGTCAAGGAAGGTGAATGAACTCGCCCACGAATGTCCTGTGTGCTTAGAAGGGAAGTAAAAAACACCTTCACATTCGTTGTTTGGTAAACATCACACAGGGCTTTGGATTTACACTGGGATGTTGGTCTTGCAATACTGTAAATACAGAGGAAGGTGGAAGAGGGCTGGTGAGCACTGGAAGTGTGGAAACCTGGTTTCAGGGTGGTTTGAGGTCTGCACTGCTTCGTTTCACTAACCACAGCCCCCGTTCTCTTGGGTGATGTGACCCTGGGCTCGTTCCTAGCTGTTGTAAAACACTCCTTTTCCCTCTGTGTCTCCCACCTCTTGCCTCTTTCCCACTGCATGTGGCTTTTTCCCTATCCTGGTGCCCGTTCTCCTCACCGCCACACGTGACGCTCTCCTCGTGTCCTCTGCTTCTTCATCTGGGCAAAGTGAAATATGGGATGGCTGGCTCAGGGGCTCATGTAGGTGTTAGTAAATGGGCTCCTATAGGTGTTAATTTATGGATAGATACGAACCTCCCTTCCTCAGGGCTTTTGGAAAGAGCCATATGTGGGGATTCCCCTCTCCCAGTGCTAAATTTTATGCATCTTGTGAGAATGTTTTTCTTAGGCCTTTACATTTCTGGGAAGGACTTGAAGAATTTTCAAGAGGTGAAGGAAAGACATAGTGGACAGTGCAATCAAAGATCTGCTTTCTTACAAAACTGCCCTAAAAAGGTGAATGAAATAACAGTAAATACAGATCATGAAGCAAATGTAGGAAGCACGTGGTGCAGGAGAGGAAATGCAAATCTAGAGGATATTGGTACCTTAATTACTACCTAATAAAACTTTTCTCTGGACAACAAAAATTTTGAGTTTTCTTTGCACATACGCTTTTTGAGGTACTCAAAATGTTAAAACAACTTAAACTTTGGAACTACTTGTGCATAGTACATTATACATTCAAAAGGCTTTAATGAACCTAAAGGATTTATGGTCAAGAATGAACCTGCAGCAGTTTTTTAAGGTCCTCTCATCCGTTTGACCGACAATTAATAATCTTATTACATTTAAGTTCCCCGCTAAAATATGTGTAATTAAAAAGTCATTGCTATTCAGAAAGTTATGAATTGTCACCCAACTTTTCAGAATTTGGAAATTCTGGAAGATACAAGTGGTTAACTCTTCAAAGATTTGAAAGAAAAATATTTCATTTAATGCAGCTACGGTTTAATTTCTTTTTCATTGATTTTCCTTCTGTTTTTTTTCCATTGATTTCCATGATCTAATGGATCTTAATGACACTAGCAATTCTTAAGCAGTTCCCCTTTCTCAGTAATTCTTTAATGTCTGGATTTTTTAATAAAGATCTTTCACAGTCTTTTTCATAGTCATTTTTCCTGAGATTTGTCATGTGCTGAAGAGATGAGTTACTGCTGTAGACTGCTGTTGAAGAATATAAATAGATAAAACAGTTCTCCCTTCTCTGCTTTCTGTGTGCTACACCGTCTGTAAAGTTAAGTTGAAAATAAAGTTTAAAGGTGCTTAAGCACTATCTAAACTTAGTCATCTCTCTGTAAGCATTAACAATCTGTACCCACCTGTTACCTAGTTTTCAAGATGCATGGAGGTATCACTTCCTGTGTCCAGTGCGGGAAAGTCCTGTTGGAAGATTTCAGATGACAGAAATATAGAGAAGACCTTAAGATTTGGTTGTATTTTATTCCCAGTATATAATACTTACACTGTATTTTTCCTTCCTTAAATAAAAGATTCTTTTAGAAGTATTGCATTAACATTAGGCTGTAATTTTGCTATGCACTAATTAAGTTTGGGACGCTGCTTTACATCATGTACTCAGTAGATTATGACTAAATGGATGTCTTCAAAATCCCTTTGAACAAACAGGTTCTGTTAGTTTTTAACTTCCCAGAAAGGACATTTGAGCAACATTGATTTTCCCCAATGTTGCTCTTCTGTCATGTTTTCTTGGGAGGCATATGAAAGAGGATACATTTACAGCTTTAGAAATCTGAAAGCTTGCTTTAACCTACAGAGTAAATCCACTTTGAATAAAGTTGTAGATTTTTTTCTGTGCAGGTGTTGAAGTCCCTTGGTAGGCTTGAGAGGTGGGCCTGTGCAAAGCTCTTGCAGTTCAAGGCCAAGTGCAGGTCCTGCACCTGGGCGTGGAGTGATATGGTAAGGGGAAATGGCTGCAAACTGAAAGACGTTAGTTTTAGATTAGGTAGCAGGAAGAATTTCTTCACTGTGAGGGTGGTGAGCCATGGAAGAGTTTTCTCAGAGAATTTGTGGATGCCCCATCCCTAGAAGTGTTCAAGGCTTGGTTGGATGGGACTTTGAGCAGCCTGGTTTAGTAGAAGGTGTCCCTGCTCAGAGCAGACGGGTTGGAATTAAATTATCTTTAAGGTTCCTTCCGACCCAAACCGTTCTATGGTTCTATAACTGGAGGGATGTGGAGGCCTTGAAGTGCTGAGTTCATGAACACACCAAGGTATCAGATCAAACACAGGACAGTTTTTCATAAGCATCACAATTAAGAATGAGAGTGAATAACTGCAATTACATACACATCTGAAGAGAGTGTGTTTTAAATACCAGATACTTTTTTTCACAGTCTATTTTTAAGAACAAGTGAGTAAATTCAGCCAGATATTCAATCTTCCGGGGGTTTTCATGTATTTTGTTTCACATTTTTAAATTCTGTAAATTGTCAAGGTTTCTAAAACCAATTTATTATTCAAGCTCAATTAGTTTGATTCAGGAGAGATTTGAACATTTAAACTATTGTTTTATGTAAATCCTGTAATATTTTAAAGACAGCTTGTTACTAAGAGAGTTGTTTTAAGTTCTTGTGAAAATGGTCAGTGGTAGAATTTTGGGGGATTTTGGCAGGGGATGGTGGTATCAAGCAATATAAAAATAGCATGAAGTGTTCAATGTCTTGATGATAATTATTTTTTGTTTTCTAAAGAAGTTGAATTTTTTTGTCTTGCAAATTCTTAGTACAACATTGTGAAGGTTTTTCTCTTCCTAATTTTCACTGAAGAATCACTGTCCATAAAAGTCCAGCTNCTGCAAATTCTTAGTACAACATTAGGAAGAGAAAAACCTTCACAATTTTCACTGAAGAATCACTGTCCATAAAAGTCCAGCTGAGTTCTCCTGGTATTCTACCCTTTGCTGTAATCCATGAATGTTTGATTCCTTCTTCCATCGAGATTTTTGGGCAGTGGGGGAGAAGTGGAAGAATGTCATTTTGCTTACCATTTTGGGACTGACTTAGTTTGATGACAGTCTTTTCTCTTTAATTGATAACAGTCTTTTCTGTTGAAGGCAATTTCTTTTCTGTAGCTCATGGAATGATGGTTGTGGGTTTATGTCACAACTGAATGGATTTAATATCAAACAAAATGAGCCTCTCAGGGGAAAGGAGAAGAATTGGGACTACACCTTTTTAAAATATCTTGGTCAGTAAGTACAGATTGCTGTCACAGGCAAGTGCTGTTCTCCAACCCCAGCTTCCTGTCCTTTGCATCATTGTGCCTGTTGGTACGGTTTTGTAGTAAAACACACTAGAAAATTAATAATGTATTTGCAGAAAGAGAGATACGGTGTAGATTTTACCCAGATCCCCTTTCTAATCCTCTTCATCTTAATGAACTCCTGTGCTGGTACTTTGAAGGCATAGCCAACATGTAGCTGAGTGGAGGGCTAGAGAAAAGATGGTAACCTTATGCTGATTTAAAGCAAGTGTTGAATTAAGCAAGATTGGGGAAATTAAACCTTTTCTCTCTGAATGTGAGCAGGTGTTTATGTTGTCATGGGTTAACAGATTGATTTAGCTCAGCCCAGCTCTGTTGAAAGGGGTAGGAATCTTCATCCCCCCATACACAGGTCTGTGCTTCTTTCTTTGTCTGAATTAAAATGTATTTAGCCTCCTGGTGAGCTAACATATATAAATATTAAAAGGTCCTTTTGGGGTTTTTTTTGAGGTTTATTTTGAGGGTTAGGAGTAGGTCTGCGTGGAGAATGTTGGGGATTATGGATAGGGTTGATTTCTATTGATTTGACTTTCAGACCTGCCTTACTAGGGATCATACACATTTGGAGGACATTCCACAGGATATTGTAGAAGCTGAAAAAATACATTCCTTCAAAAAGAGATTGGAAGAAACAAATACCTCATACCCTTAGCATATTATTTTACTGGTACAGACCAGGATACCCTACCTTATGGAGATTTTTTTTAAACTTAAACTTTACCTAAGGTCCTTTTCTTCTTAAAAAAAAAAAAAATTCACCTAGTCAGATCAGTTGTCTCTAAAGGCAGCTTGCAGCATCTCTACAGGAAAGAAATAAGACACTTATGTAAAGTCTCCTGGATTCTGGCAGCTCTTGAGCTGGTGTTTGCATCTGGATGATCATATTTAATACTTGTCTATTAATTTGTCTAAATCCCATCTTGAATACATTTATATTTTTTGTTTCTGTGACATTGTTCCATAATTTAATTACACATGGGGTGAAAGTGCACATTCTTTTGTTTTGTTTTAAGCCTGCTGATTGCTTATTGAACTGTTCTTTGTGGGTTGTGAGATAATGATTTTTATACTTTTTGTCACAGTATTGTTGATTTTAGAGGTTATTTCTTTTCCAAGCTGAAAGTCTCCAATTTATGTATCCCTTTCCCAAACAAAATTCTTCTGATTTTGTCTTTGTTACTGTTTTCTGGCTCTTCTTTATCCTTTTTTGTGCTTGAAGCTTTGGGAGGTTTGTGGAATTTAGTTGAATTAGTAGGAATTTGGTTGATGTTGTATCCTGGTTTATTTCTGATCTATTCCTAATAATTCTATTACCTTTTAGACTGCTGATAAGTATTGGAGAGCTCTATAGGGAAGGACAAGCTTCATTTCTAAGGGACAGACTGTAAGAGATCAGAGGCCATCCCTGAGTTTGAGCCAGGAGGAGGCTCTCTGGGTAACGCTTATCTGTAGAAGTTGCTGTCAGATGTCATGAGGAACTCAAATCTTATTCCTCTGAAAGCAGATTTATTTAGAAGGTATTGACTGAAAAGAGGAAAGCAAAAGGCATAAATAAAGTCTAGTAAAAAAAAGTCGATTCTGCATTTAAAATAGGGTTATGATAGTGCTGGAGGAAGGATTTTTCTGAAAGAAATGATCAGTACAGTTAACCTCTTATTTTTTTTATGTGGTATTTACATGTTCTGACTTCTTGAAATGATTGTCTAGGGAAACAGTTAGGAAAACTTTTATCTTCCTTATTGGCATATGATGTTTTTTAATGAAAAATAAGACCTTGTATCTGTTTGCCTTGTTCTTAGACTTTTCCCTAGCCTGAGTATTGAGGGCATTCTTTTGGGGTTTGGGACATGTGGAGATTAGGTTGGGTAGAGCTTAGAAATCAATTTTCTCACTTTCTGGGCATATGCTGTAGTCATTAGTTTGTGATCTAGTGGTGATTTTTGTGTCTGCTGATCCATCAATAAGCCCACAGGCAGCATCCCAAATGGATCAGCAGACATCTGATGTTTCTTAATGCTTCTCTGTCTTCTAAGGGTTGGAAGTAGCAACCTACCATGAGGGAACGTGATTGTCTCCTTGAGCAGGTACTTCACCAGTATGTTCCAGAATCTGGATCTCTCGTTTAAGGTTTTTAAAGGCATTTGTCCCTATGAAGTGTGTAGGGTAATTCAGAAGCAGTAATATGAGGATAACCTTGGAGCATTCTACCCACTCAAAGTATGCAAAACACTGGTGAGTTAGTATTTATCTAGTGACTATATATTTAGTTCACCCAATGTAGGTGATTAAATTTTTATAGTGGTAGTATGAAGTCTATTAAAGAGTTCAGCAATCCTTTCAGGAAGTGCTCAAACATCCTGAAATGCAGAAGGGCACAGAGGAGAGTTAGTGTGGAGCATTTAATGAGGATCTTTGTCTCACAGTCAGGAAATGGAAAGTCTGGAAGAGGTAGCCATGCATATAAAGCAGTTCATGATCTGTTTTCTTTTAACTGAATCATTCTACATATAGAAGAATCTGTTTCTATTTTAAGTATTGAAGTATCAGAACACCAGTCTGGTGTCATTAATGTCTGTTCTATCACCTTTATACTGAACCCACTTATTGAACCATGTCTCCTGTGCTGTAATGACAAGCTGCCATCTCACTGGGCCACCACAGTGCAATTTGGGACAACCTGGCATTTGTGGAAGAGGGAGAAACAGGAAGAATAGAAGTTTTAATGTTCTAGTAACATTTAGGTTGAAAACTTGGAAGATCAATTCTGATGAATCTTCAGAATCCTTAGTACAGGACTGAAAGCATTGTTAAAAAACAGTAGTCAAAAAAAGTCATTTTTAGATGGTACCAGTTTAGTGAGCAACAGAGTTGTCACAGTCTGTTTAGTTACAGAGTTGGCTGATGTCCCATCTGGTAGGAAGAGCTTCAGTAGCCTTCTACACTCCCAAATGGCCTCTTCTCAAGAGACCTCCATTTCCCACTTTAAATCACTCTGAAGGACCCACAGAATCCCCATCTTTCTCCTTGTTGTCTACAGCACTGCTTTCCTCCACTTAATATCCCGAAGTCTTTCACACCTATTGTTGGGTAACCCCCACTGTGGTTTCAGAGACTTTACGTTAATACTGCCTATATTTTATAAATAATATCTTCAGGAATCTGGTCTTAATGCATTTGGTAGAGCCCCTTTACTCCTGCTCCTAATGGAGATCAAGAAGTGCACTTGCAACATAGAATTGGAGAATATCCTGAGTTGATAGGGAACCACAGAGATCAAGTCCAGCTCCTGGCCCTGCACAGGACACCCCAAGAATCCCACCAGGTGCCTGAGAGCATTTCCAAAAGCTTTTTGAGCCCTGTCAGGCTTGGGGCTGGGACCACTTCCCTGGGGAGCCTGTTCCAAGCATATTTTTTTATTCTGAGGGAATGGCAATATGCCCCAAAATACAAGTTCAAGGAAAAGATGTACAGACTCTTAAATAAAAACTAAACTGTCTTTTAGACTAAATTGTCTTTTCCCCAGCCTTATTTGTGGAACTGATTAAACAGCTTGATGGAACTTTTCAAAGGATGTGGTATGAAGCAGAAACAGAAAAATTCAAATTTTATTTAGAAGGGTTCCAGTCTTTTAAAGGTGGAAATAGTTGGGAACTCATAATAGCAGGCATCAAGCACCATGAATAACCCTCTGAACCTTCAGTCCTGGCATGTTATTTAAGAACTGTAGTGTAAGTACTGATGTCTTCTGGAAGTGTATCCAATGTTTTATGCATAGTAACCTAACAACAGAAACTAAAATAGTCAAACTAAGGATTACAGAGTTATTGTTTTATTTACACTTGTGTATTATAGACAATGCAAGTTTTTAGTATGAAATTTTTAATGAGCATTTTTTTTCGTTCTTGCTTATAGGAGCCACAAAAATTGTTCCTGTTGAGGCTTCTCCTCAGGAAAGTGAACCCACAACACCAGAGACAACAGTCCAAGATCCATCACAACGGAAGGGATATCAAGAATATGCCATTCAGCAAACCCCTTATGAACAGGCAATGAAAACAAGCAGGTAATTTTGAAGTACTTATATTTGCATTCATGCAGAATATGAATGAGTTGCTTCCCCATCCATTTTCATGAAACTGAGATCTTTTCTGAGCCCTTTAAATAAAGGAACAGTTGAAAAGAAGCTGTAAGTTGTATAACTTAAAATGCCTTTGGAGAATACATTTTTTTAAAAACCAAGCATTTTTGTCCATTATGAATGTCTAGGGAAATTTTGATACATTATATCACCAAGCTTCAATATTGTAAATATAACTGTTTTGGGATCTTTTTTAGGTTGGGTCCAACTCAACTGAAGATTTTTACATGTGAATACTGTAACAAGGTGTTCAAATTTAAGCACTCCCTTCAAGCACATTTGAGGATTCATACAAATGAGAAACCTTACAAGTGTTCTTACTGCAGTTATGCCAGTGCCATCAAAGCCAACCTGAATGTTCACCTGCGGAAACACACTGGGGAGAAGTTCAGCTGTGATTATTGTACCTTCACCTGTCTCAGCAAGGGCCACCTCAAAGTCCATATCGAAAGGGTTCATAAGAAAATTAAGCAGCACTGTCGCTTCTGCAAAAAGAAATACTCAGATGTTAAAAATCTGATCAAGCATATCAAGGAAACTCATGACCTTCAAGATAAAAAGGTGAAAGATGTTTTTGATGAGCTTCGCTTGATGACGCGAGAGGGCAAGAGACAACTTCTTTATGACTGCCATATTTGTGAGCGCAAATTCAAAAACGAGCTCGATCGGGACCGTCACATGCTTGTTCATGGTGATGAAAGACCCTTTGCTTGTGAGCTCTGTGGTCATGGAGCCACTAAATACCAAGCCCTTGAGCTTCACGTTCGGAAGCACCCTTTTGTGTATGTGTGTTCTGTGTGCCTGAAGAAGTTTGTCAGTTCTGTGAGGCTCCGTGCTCACATCAAAGACGTGCATGCAGATCTGCAGGAGGATTCTGTTTTCAACAGTTCTATCAACCAGAGCTTCTGCCTGCTTGAGCCGGGGGGTGACATCCAGCCCGAAGCCCTTGGTGAGCAGCAAACACAAACTGCAGATGAATTGACTATCATGAGTACTGATGCTGTTAACACACCACAACCCTCTGCTTCTCAGGGTGAATCAGCAGCTGCAGATGTGAACCATAATGGTCAACATAATGGTGACGTGAAAATTGATACAGTCCTTTCCTTAGAATTTGAAAATCCTTTGGCGAAGAATGTAACAGAGACGCTGTGTCAAACAACAGGTGTAGCAGTCCCAGACATTCAGCCCTGTGTAACATCAGATTGCTTTCTCCTGAAAAATGGTACTGCTAGTCCTGAGGAGTTAAAGGTTTCTCCTCCAAATGAAGAGAAAGTTAATCACTGCAGTTCTGTAAATGAGCAGGGTGAGGAAATTCATCTTTTGCTGTCTGAAGACAAAAGTTTAAACATGAGTCAGAACAATGCAATGACTGAAAACCTTCCAGTGTCTGAAGAGAGAATCCAGTCTGTTCCTGCTAGTGAATCAGAAACAAGCAATCCACCCATTCAAAATTCAGCAGAACCCACAGATCCTTTGCCTGCACCAGAAGCTGGTGCAGCCAGCAGCCCACAGGCAGCCCTTTCCAACATGGTCACATCCAACGGGGGGACTGGATCCATTGCCTTCATGCAGATCTTGGACAGCTTGCAGAAGAGACAGATGAACACAGAGTTGCGTGAGAGGATAAGGAAGGTGTATGGAGACTTAGAATGTGAATATTGCGGTAAGGAGCAGTAGAATTATGTTCAGGGGATTTTAAAAATGTTATGTAGTGACCCATCTTTTTCCTGCTCCATTGGTTTACAGTTGATATATTTGTGTATCTTTGCAGCAGCATTAATTTTGTAGTTCAGTATGGATTCTGTGGTCCAGTGAGATTTACTTTTTGCGGTACAAATAGTGTGAAATGAGTCAAATCTCCTCAAAAAAACCACTAGTGGAATACAGCAAAGCTACACTTTGCAAGGCTCAATTTTCTGTTGATGTGAAATTTGATAGAATTAGATTATTTCTGTCCACATGCCTCTACCCAAGTCATAGCTTTCACAAGGGCCAAGCACAGCAGATTTAGGCATGTGATCAGCATTAGTCAGTCCATGCTTTAATGCTTAAGTTTCATTATCAGCTTAGTGTAAAATTCAGAGTCTTTTTCATGTAGTGTAGGAGGATGTGTGATAATATACATTCTGTACAATAGATACATATATACTGGCATATTTTTGTGTCTTATTTTGAACCAGGTTCTTTGAGATGAAAATTGTAATTACATAATATCAGATCAAGACTACTCTGATTGTATTTGTTTGGATTTTTTAATTTATGGAAGAGGGAATAATACACCATTCCCATTTATTCTAACTGAAAATGTTTGTTTTTACGTCACTGGAAAGGAAGTAATTCAGAATTTATGTTGCAGTTTTCATTCTTGAAAAGGCAAAGGAATCAGAGTCTGAAAAAAGAAGTTTTTGAAACACCATAACATTGTACCTTAGATGAATTGCTCTGTACTCTTTGGTGCCATTATGCCAGAAATGCTTTTAAGAAGGAGTAACATGAAAGAAACAAAAAATATTTTGACAGTCTCTTTTAGTGTACAGTTGCATTCAGATCCTTTGCATAGGAGAACAGATGTAAGGACTTTTTCTTTAGGAAAAAGATCATTAATATGTATTAGAGTTCCCTTGTTAGGCTGTTTCAGGACATATAACACAGTCTTTTTAGACAAAGGTGGGTTTTGTAAACATATTTTCAGTAGCAAAGGGTCTTTAGAGAAGTTTCATTAAAGACGAAAGGGACAGGATTCAAACAGCGTGTTTTGCCCTGAAAAAAAATTGGGTATTTATTGGAATTTTCACTAACAATCATTTAGAAATTACTTCCTTCGTGTCTAATTTTATTTTCAGGCAAGTTGTTTTGGTACCAGGTGCATTATGACATGCATGTTCGTACACATACCCGAGAACATTTATATTACTGCTCCCAGTGCAATTATTCTTCCATCACCAAGAACTGCCTTAAGCGTCACGTCATTCAGAAACACAGTAATATTTTGTTGAAGTGTCCCACAGAACACTGTGACTACTCTACTCCAGATAAATACAAGCTCCAGGCACATCTTAAAGTTCACACAGATCTGGTAAGTAATAAACCAAACTGTGTGTTTGTCAAAATTGCGTGTCTTCATCATAGTGTTTGGAATTGTGTGGTAATACTTGAAGACATAGCTAAGGGTTCTTACCTGTGTGCTCTCTGCATTTTTCTGGGAATACATGACTTAGAGCAACCAGACATTTGGTCCTTCTCATAGTTGTTTCCAGTAATGTCTGTATCCATTTTCTCCCTTTGGTTTTTCTCAGTATTGTCAGATTCCTTGGGTTTTGAGAGGGTAGAATAAGGTTGGTGCTATTGTTGCTTTACTTCATTCCATGAACTGAATTCCCTTCTGTCATAAATAGATGGCTGTGGTAAAATGAAAATACATTCCTCTTTTAATTACTAGAGACAAGAGACGTTTAAGTGTTGGAAAGAAGTTTTTTTCCTAATACCTCCAACTAGTTGCAGTTGAACATTTACCATTTTCTGTTGTGTTTACAAAGACAAAGAGATCCCATTTTAAAGCTCCTGTCTTGTTCAGAAAGCCCTTCATGTGCTAAAACCAGGTCTGGTCAACTTCTTCAACCTGCCCTGTTGTCTTCTTTGAGAGTGTCCAAGGGGCTGCTGCAGGACTGGAAGCCCACCCTGGGCAAGACACTGCTCGGTGATCTTGCTCTGATCCAACATTATTACATGCATGATCTTTTGAGGAAAAATGTTTTCTATGTGAACCCTGCTTGCATTGGTTTCAAAAGTATGTTTTAAAAATTATGTTATGGTATTCAGAATAAGAAATATTTTAAAACCAAGGGATAAGATTTTTATTCTTCACTTTTCGTTAAGATGCTTTTCTAGAAGTGAAATTATTTGCATGCTTTTCTTGGAAGATTAAGAAGAACAATTATTTTCTTACATCAGTGTTGCCAAGCTTTTTCTTGCTGTTTTATTGTTTTGCATGAGTGGCTCAAATGGGTTAAGCTATTGCCAGAACAGGTCTGCACACCTCGGACTTCTTTTCCTACCACATGGAAGGATCCTTTCTTCTTGCAAGGTATAGTTGATCTAGGATATTCTAGACCTGGGAATGCCCAGAGAGGTTATAATGTGCACACACTCACACGGTAACACAGGTGAGTTCCTTCCTGTTCCAGATTGACCTCTAGGAAAGGATATTTGGCAAGTGCCTGCTCTCCCAGCACAAGAAATTTGGTCCACTTTTGACCTGTGTCTTTCCTGAGGGCCATCAGGAGTGCTTAGGTGGCACTTACTGCCTCATAGGGTTGTCTTTGAGGATACTGGTATTGCAGAAAGTACAGTTTAGGATTTAAAAAAATGTTTGACAAGCATGCCATTTGTAATTAAACTTTATTGACTGATAATGTCAGAAAATTGCCATGAACCATATCCTTGAAATTTTAGATTTGAGTTATTGATGCAGTAAAATACTTCCAAAGGAAATTTACCCTTCGCTTGAATTTATTTTTATTCTTATTCCAGCAGAGGGGGAAAAATGCCAGTTACTTAATTGCAGTACTCTTCTCTCCTTTAGGGAGAAGGGGATATTCACACTGATGGGCCTTTCTTCATTCTTTACATAACATTATGGTTTTCCGTGGCATTTTCTTGCAAATAAATCTTGTACATCCATGATAAAAAGTACCACATATGACAAGTTCCTATGGGCCTTTCACTTAAGAGTTGGACTCAATGATACTTGTGGGTTTCTTCTGACTCAGAATATTCTGTGATTGTCTAATATTATTATGTGAGAAAACAGCATCACAACTCTGTGATAAATATTGCTGTTACTTCCTTTTACCTATGAATGTGATGCTTGAATTAAGCATTCATGTTAATTTTTCTCAAGATGAGGACTATTTCTATTTAGCTACTTAAAAAGGTGTTAACATACAGTGCCTAGTGGTTTCAGGTCATTCTCTGCTGTAAGCAGATAGACTCTTGGTCAGTATTTTCAACAACTTAAGTTACTTTAAAGGTATTTGGAACAGAACAACACCTTGCCTCCTACTCTTCTTAAGTAGTTGTTTCAGCAGAGCTTTAAAAGACAAAACAGAGGAGGTGACACAAAAAGAAACGGTTTCCCCTCTTGTGTCCTCCCCTTCTGTAGCTATTTTAAATATAATCTGAATTTGTTATGAGAGGTGCAGAAAACTCACATAATGGACATTCTTTCTGGATGTTTCTGAATTTAAGATGTTTATGATGCCCACCTAATGGCAGAAATCTGTGTAAATGGTGTCTAAGAACACTTAAGGAAAAATAAGCTACAGTTACCTCTTCTGTATCCTTCTGTAAGTACCTGTATTTCAAGTGTGATGAATGTGCAACAGCTCCCACCAGGAGGGTCATTTTCATAATACTAAATAGAACTGAGAAAATGCATTTCTTAATTAAAACCAGTGTGACAGTAGGATCTTTCAGAAGCATGCTTACTGATGCTTACTGTCAAATATATTTATTGAAATGGATTGAAAAATTCATATATTGGAATTTACTCAGTGACTAAATTTGGCAGTTCTCATATTGACCTTTGTGCCCATTGCTTGGTGTATTTACTCCATGCATATTTCACTGAAAAGGACCACTTCTTCAAATACAGAACTATGCACAGATAAGTGTGGAAATCTACTTTCATACTAATTTTAGTTTTCAAAATCAATTCTTAATAAATATTAAAATTAAAACTTCTCTGGAGACAGAAGGTATTGAAATCTGTTTGGTTTCTTGTGCGTGTGCGTATCCTTCATCACCTTGTTGCTGGCTGCATTTGAGCTGGATCCCTGCATTATTTGATGAAGAGGATAAATGATGGGTATCGAAAAGCAGCTTTCCCTTCATCCTTGTCACTCACTGTACAGCCACCCAACTGACTCTCTATGCATCATCCAGGTCTTGCACTGAACTTGGAATTGTGTATTCCCTGGCAGATACTGATGGGGAGTGTGTATGTGCTGCCTCTTGCCTTCTGTATTTGCTACATGTTGTTGTTACAGGGAAGATTTTTACTTTTGAAGCCTGGGAATTGAGGCTTGGCGTGATTCAAACCCAAAACTTTGCGTATGTTCTGTGGTTTTCAGTACTCATCTTTTACTCCTAAGGCTTTTATAGCAGATTTTGACATTTATTGGCATTTACTGAGCTCTTCAGAAGTTTGAAGCATGACATGACCAATCACTCCAATGCCATGGTACCTAGGAAAGGGCTGGGCAGTTCCATATTGCTTTAGAACAATTTACAGTTATGAATGAGCTCGTGGTAACATTAGGGACAGGGTGTGAAACTAAACAATGCTGATGTAGGTACCTGTCATAGTTTGAGCCTGGCCAGATGCCAGGCGCCCATGGAAACCACCCACTCACTCCCCCCACAGCTGGACAGAGGAGAGGAAAAAAAATTCATAGCATTCATAAGTAGAGATAAGGATTACGGGAAAGATCACAGGCAAACGGGCAGGCTAAAACTTAAAGATATGAAAGTAAATTTATTACACTAACAGAAATAGACCAGGATAATGAGAAGTAAAATGAGCTTTTGGAGAACACCTTCGCCCCCGCCACTCCCTCTTCCCGACTCTACCTCCTACCCCAACGGCGCAGGGAGACAGAGAATGGGGGGTTTTGGTCGATTTATCATCTGTGGCTTCTTCCTGCTCAAGAATTGCAACCGTTTTTCCCTGATACTCTCTGGGGTCCCTTCTGGCAGACAGTTCTCCAGGAACTCCTCCGACGTGAGGCCATCTCACCAGCAGCAGCCTTCTGCGAGCTGCTGCAACGTGAGTCCTTCCCTACAGGCAGCAGTCGGCCCAAGCTGCTGTGGTGTGGGTCACTCGCCACAGGGTGCAGTCCTTTTCAAGTGTCCACCTGCTCTGGCATGGGCTCCTCCGCAGCTTCAGGTGGATCTCTGCACTCCCGTGGGCCTCCATGGGCTGCAGGGGCACAGCTGCTTCACCATGGCCTTCACCACCAGCTGCAGAGGAATCTTGGCTCCGGCTCCTGTACCTCCTCCCACTCCTTCCGACCTGGCCTGGGTGCCTCCATGTTGTTTTCTGCTCACATCCTCTCCCTCTTCTCCTCTTCCCTGGCTGGAATTAAAACTGCTCTACCAGGATGGGTTTGATTTTCTTCTTAACGCTGTTAACACAGAGGCGTTACCGCCACTTCTCATTGGCCCAGCCTTGGCCTGTGGCACATCCATCTTTGCAGCCAGCCAGACATTGGCCCTGCAGGACATGATAGTGGGGGCTTCTAGCAGCTTCTCACAGAAGCCACCCCTGTATCCCCCCCCTGCTACCAAAAACCAGGCCTTGCAAACCCACGACAGTTCCAGAGTTTGTTTACAATCCCCGGTGGGTTTTACAATACTCACTCTTCTGAGCAGATAAACATCACAGAGAGGTTTGTCTCTGAAAATATTTTGTCTGTACATGTAACTGATACTGCAAGGTTAACACCTCTATGCAGCTGTAGTTCAGACCCAGAACCACCACTTGTTATTAGGTGCCTACATCTGCTTTCATGCACATTTTGAGATGTAAATAATTCTTGTCTCTGGAAGGATGCTTAGAAATTCCATTATGCTGTTGACCTTTTGTGTAATAGCATAGCTGTCAGTAGGAAGGGAGATGCTTGAACTCTGATTGCTTATTTCCCCTTCCTGAGGAGAGTAAACTTTCAGATGGACACTGGTCTGGCTGTGTTACCTTTACTCCTGAGCAGTGCTGCTGTGTAGTCAAGAATGCAAGGTACTGGAAAGGGAAGGAATTAACAAAAACATATCTGATCTAATGATCGGGTACTCTGTTGAAAAATGGCTTTTGCTTTTAGTCCTCACTTCTGTAATGAACATCCAGTTGGCATTTGTTTTTACTAGTTGTTATTTCACAAAAAAATGCCTAAATACTGTATGCAGGTGTTTGTCATTTTGTGAGCTGAGAGTTTTGCTGCTTTCCAGACTTCAGAAAAGTCTGTCTAACCATTTGTAGCCTCCTTCACACATGTGCACAGATGTCTCCTAAGTACATCACATCCTTTTAGCTGAGTTGCATTTTAATGGGACATCAGCATAATTCAGAAATCTTTTGTGAAAATTTTGATTTGAACGTCATGACAACTGTGTTGAAGATTTTTGGATGTCTGTGCCTTCACTCAGAACTGCAACTCAGGGGCCTAATTCTGATTCCATGGGTGTTAGAAATTAAATTTCTGTTCATCTGAGTAGATGTGGGAGCAGACTTTGGCCCTCTGTGCCTGTACAAACTTATGCAATCGGATGTTGTGTTAATAGAGTTGTGGGAACTTTTCCTGGAAATGCTCTGGAAGTACCAATATTTAATAGAGCTTTTTATTATTTCCTGCTCATGAAATCATGTCACTGCTGCTGCTAAAAGGAAGGAAATGGATTGTTGATTTCTATAACATAATTGTCTAATTTGAGCCTAAACACTGTTAATTATGGCCATGGTCTTAATTTTACACTATTAATGAAGTTGATAGCAAAACACCAGGAGTTCACACAGTCTCGTGAAATTAGTGGCAGAATTGGCATCTAAACCATGTAAAAAGACATTCAAAACCTACCTGGATGCATTCCAGTGTAACCTGCTCTAGGTCACCCTGCCTTTGCAGAGGGGTTGGACTAGATGATCTCCAGAGGTTCCTTCCAACCCCAACAGTTCTGATTCTGTGATCATATTATTCTATGTATGTTCATAAGAGAAGATATGTGTGTCATCTGAATGTCTCTTTACTGATGAGTGCAATAGAAGAGCTGCTGCTGTTTCTGATGTTGTGCAATGTAGGACATACTATTTAATTAATTAAATAAACTTCACAGTGGTCTTTTTGTTTGAATCATAGAATCTTTTAGGTCAGAAAACAGCTCTAAGATCATCGAGTCCTGCTGTTAACCCAGTACCACAATGTTCACCCCTAAACCACCCCCCAAGTGCCACATCCACAAGATTTTCAAACACTTCCAGGAATGGTGTCTCAGCTACTGTCCTGGGCAGCAAGTTTCAATGCTTGACCACCCTTTCAGTGAAGAAAGTTTCCCTCGTATCCAGTCTAAACCTTCCCTGGCACAACTGTAGGCCATTTCCTCTTATCCTGTCCTTATCTCTTGGGAGAAGAGCCTGACTCCCACCTGGCCACACCCTCCTTTCAGGGAGCTGTAGGGAGCGATATGGTTCCCCCTGAGCCTCCTTTTCTCCAGGCTAAACACCCCCAGCTCCCTGCAGATACAGAGGGGTTGACTTTTTCTTTTTGTGACTGTGTACTAGTACATTTACCCCTTATCTTGAAACACATGCCTTAGAGAAATAAAATTCTCTTCAGAGTGCTATAAATGGATAATGCAATATAGCTGATGCTTTCTTAGCACAATTTTAATTCATTTATATAAAGAAAAAGGCATTGCAATTCCTGTGTAAGTGGCCTTATTTTACAACAAAACAGCGCAAACAAGAAAATTTGTGATTGCATTAGACTAATTTCTTTTCACTAGTTTTAAGAATATTTATGGAACTAATTAAATTCCTGTTTTGTGGAATGTGAACAACACTTTCAGTCAAAAAACTACCTTTATTTAGGAATTATTTTAAGTTTCTTATATTTTCTCCAATGTTAATAATGTTAAGCAAATATCAGGAACTGTGTGACTGAAATTTGAATAGCTGATTGGCCAATTCAGCTGGTCTCTAGTAAAGGTAGATCCAGCTCTCTCCATACTCTGCTTCTGTTCGTGTCCTTCAAAAAAACCTGCAAAGGCATTTAAAAGGCAGGCCCTCCAGTAAGGCATAGGATAAATAACATTTCTTCTTACCAGAGGAAAACCTGTGTGCCGAGAATGTGATTAAGATATTGCTGCAGCCTCAGCCTTCAAAGTGCTTCTGTCATCACCTATGGCCAGGGCACCAGAAGAGCTGGAGTTGTGGCACAAGAGACCTTCTCTGGGGCTCCATGTTGTGGTCTGGGTGCTTTGAAATACTTCATTTGCAACAGGGGATTTTAAAGGCTGTTTTGAGAGTGGCAGGGTTACACTGAAGGACCTGCACTGTCACAAGCTCTCAGGGCATCAACAGAAGTACCCGTAAACATTCCCAGCTAGCAGCATAAGCTCCAGTACTCTGTGGCACTGGCCCGGATGAACAGCAGAGAAAAGTTTGGCTTCTGCTGGGTGCTCTCTGTGAGAAACTGGAGCTTGGCAGAGACACTTGGAAGGGACCCAGTGCTCGTAGGCACACTGTTACACTACAACAGATACCCCTTTTGAAGATCATTTCTGCAGAACTTGGTGTAGATAACTACTACTTGAAAGAAGCTGTTTGGATTATTTAATTACTGAAAAATTTTGTTTCCATTGTCTTGTAGAAAGATGTGTTCTCAGCACCCATCCATTCATGTTGCTCTAGAGCTCTTGATGCATTTACTGAACATTTTGGTTTTTTCTTTAAGGCATAGGCATAGCCTTGCCTTCCTCACGGGTATTATCAAGAATGTAAAGTTGTCACAATTTAGTTAAAGTAGCCTGTATGTAGTGAAGTGTTAATTTTTTTTTTTCTTACTGAACATTTTTCTCAGTGTTCTGGTCACACTGAGAAATACTTAATACAGTGAGTATCAAAGACCAAAACCACCCATTATGTAGTGTATATACTGTCAGCAAATTTCAGCTGCCCCCTCAAGAGCCCCTAAATTATTTTGTGCTAATGTGTGCCAAATTATGAATGTGGCTCATGCAGCTCTGTCCTTGAAAAGGTGCAAACATTGATATGGAGTTCTATTATGATTAATTTACCAGTCTTCACTGGAGTAATGGGTTCAAGTAGAAATCCAAAATCATCAGTAGCAGATTTAGGTTATATCATTTGAGAGACCCTAATTCCACAAATTAACAGCTCTTTTTCAAACTTTTGTCAGCATTGTAGGCTCCTTGAATCTCTTTCAAAAACCAGCTAGTATTCTCTGATGTTCCTTTTTTTAACTTGAGATTCTTAGGGTTTAAAATGGTGACAGCCCCAGCTCCATCATAGCAAGGTACTGTCCTCAGGGTGGTAATCCTTTAGCAGCTGTCATCCCCTGTCCTTGGTGCAGGCTTTCTTGGAGGAGCAGATGATTTGTCAGCTCAGACAGAGTTCTCCTTGTGCCATTGCCATGTTAATGGCAGTGACACCTCCATATCATACTTTCATGGAAGTATTTATTGCTATTTCAGCCCAAGAGTTCTAGGGCTACTTCTGGTTTTAACTTGTAGGTACTTCAACACAGGGATTTGTTTCTCAGAGGTACATGATACTGAGTGCAAATGCTGCATCATATTCCAAAATCCCATCAACTTTTGCTTTTCTTTTAAGAGAGATGTCCATTTGCAGCTGTACAACTGTAGTGACAATAATGACCTTCTTGTACGTTCTTCCCAGCTATTCAGAGATAGTCTTTGGTCTAAGGTCAGAAACTGGTAGAGTCCCAGACCTTTATTCTCCTATTACCTCCAAATTTCTCTTCCATAGCACAGGGTTCTATCTCTTTCTTTTTGATCAGTAATCTTCTTTCCACACACTTCAAGAAGTATTTCTGTCCTCCTGAAATAAGTAGTGAAGTACCAGTTCTGTAACTTCCGCTCACCTTTTCAGAGATCCCTGATAGTTTCGTAGGTCCACATCTCCAACCAAGTAATGTCTTACCTGGGCACCTGCCCAGCTGTCAGGACTAACTAAACCTCCCTCCATCTGTGGTTGTGACAATCCACTCAGTGCAGAGGTGACTATGACCCACTCATTTGCTTGAGCATCCAGTCTGTTGTGTCAGGAGGTACTTCTGGAAAGATCAACCTTTTAAATTTATATAAGTGGCCGGGTTTAATTTAAATTCGATAATTTGCCAATTAATGGAGAAAAGTCCCACATTTTTATGTGGAGTTAAATGCATTTGTAAAAACATGAAAATTATGATTAGACTAAAATTGCATGTGGGAAGAAATTGCATCAAAACTCTCCAGTTGAGCTTGACTAGACTGAGTGTTTAATCTGTTATAGAATCAGTGACACTGAAAAAATCCATAGTAGTCTGTAAGTTTTAAAATCAAAATAGTAGAATAAGACTTTATTGGTAATACATAAAACGCTGAATATTTGTAAAGTAGTTAGAAATGCAGACACTGAATAAATAATGGCATCTGTCATTAACACTCTGCTGCCCTATTTCAGGCCATTTTATAAATCCACATACTGTTGGATGTCTTCAGAATAGTAAGATCTGATCCTTAGGTTTCAGAAGGCTGGACTTGTGGAAAAAAAAAGAAAAAAACCCTAAATATTACTGCTTATGTAAAATACATTTTGTTCTGTTCCGTGACTCGATCTTTCGACTCTTGATTCTCTACAAAGTCAGTCAGAAGATAATGCTTACATTTATTGTGCATATTCTCATCTGCTGTAACTTGGAGCCTTTTATTCATGAGGATTAATGATGTGCTTAGAGTCTCTTATTATTTCTCCTTCACTTATTTCTCTATAAATACCTCCATTTTTTCCTTAAAAAGTGAACCTTCAATTATAACTTTGTTGAGAACCATGTATTACTGAATAATGACTATAGTGATTATACCAGTAGATTGAAAATGCAATCTCTTTCTTCCTCACTTAAGGATAAAAAGAGTTATTCCTGTCCTGTGTGTGAGAAGTCATTTTCTGAAGATCGACTTATAAAATCTCACATCAAGACAAATCACCCTGGTAAGAAAAAAATCAAGGAAAACTTCTCAGTCTATTGCAATAAATGGATAAAGGTTTAGAATGAGCAGTGGAATGTGATTATACTCCTAAGAAAGAGAAGAGTTTATTTCTAATTCAACTGGTTTAGGGTAAGAATTGTGTTGGGTTTGCAGATGTTAGAATTTAGAGTGAAAAACGTTACTGTTCGAGTGTGTGTGTTGTGGAGTACGTCAGGTAGTTGTGCTAAGAAATCTGTCTTCATCTGGCAAAGGGTGAATTCAAATTAAGCATTGGAAAGTTTGGAATCAGTCATATAGACATCCCGTAGCAGCGCAGGAGATTTAAAATTCCCACTGGCCTTACCCGAACCGACAGGAATGCCTTTAGTGCAGAGTGTTGGTCTGTAGGTGACTGGTGGGAATGCAGAGCTGACCCCGTGTGTGCTCAGGTGCTGTGGGCTGGGCTGGAGCTCCAGGCCCAGCTGAGCTCTGCAGCAGGGCTCCTGCTGCAAGCAGCTGGGATGTAGCATGGCCAGTATCAATCCGGGGCTGGCTGCATCCAGCTCAGTGCTGCAGCCATCCAAACTCTGTTCACACCTTGCATTCTAGATTTATCAGTGCAAGATAACATGAATGTGGTAAGTCAGTGTGCTGTGCCTGAGCAAACAATCTTTTCTCAGATCTTGGGAATTCAGTGCCAAAATGCAGGGACTGTTTTAAATCTGACTGATCTGAACTCAGCAGAGCCACATTGGTGTGTCTCTAATTTCCTCCTCCTCAGGATCTGTGTTATGTTGAATAGAAAGGCCCACTGCTACTGTGGAGGAGGGAGAGGTGGCACTTCCATTAACTCATTTACAGTGCTGCTTATCACCTGACATAATTTGATATAAAAAAAGAAAACACTGGCCATGCTCAAACTGACTTTGGGGAAGGAAAAATCCAATTAAAAGGATGTAACTTTTCTTGTCAGGAGTACAGCATAATAGGTAAAGCAGTAGTTTCTCTTCCTACTGCCACTAGATAGTGCTAGACCCGTGTTTTAAACAATTTCTTTCGCTTTAATGTCATACTTAACTCCCACTTTAGCTCTTTAGTTACTAAACCTCTTTGTTTGCAGACCACTCCACAGCAGTGTGGTTGGAGGGCTTGTCGTGCGTCAGAGGACGTGTCTGGTGCAGGAAGTTGAGATGAGGAAAGGCTTCTGAGCCTTACTGTAGTCAGGAGGTATAATACCAGTAAGCATAGAAATTGATTCTCAAGAACTGTGTCTGTAAAGCCTTTGTGCTGCCTCAGCCAGGGAGCTTTGGAGACTTCCCTAAATAACGGGATCTGTGAACTGGCAGGACATTGTGTACGGTGCCCTTGCAGGTTGCCATTAGCCTGCACTGGTCCATTGACTGCTGAATTATCAGTGTATGCTGTATCTGAGGTCCAGAAATACCAGTTAACTCTGAAGTACTAAACTCATGGATTTACATACTTCTGAACAATTCATTTGGTATCTGAATCCCTCTAAAAATACAGTGTAAATTTTTTTGATCCAAGTGGGTCTTTTAAACTCTGTGTTATAATAGAGGTAAGGTTTAAAAAGAAAATCTGCACAGCCTATTATTTTGTGTCCTCATTTTTCATTCATGTATCACAGGCGAATAAAGCTTAGAGGCAAAATAGCAGATTTATTTGATATATCTCTGTGGTACTAAAGAAATCCTACATCTCAGATATGCCTACGCAGTAGTTATGCAACAGCCCTGTTCTAGTATATGGAGGAGAATTAATGCACAAATCTTTTTATTTCTGTGCATTTTCTCCTTCTAATCAGGAAGAAATCCTTTATTTGAACAACATACCTAATTACAAAACAAATAAATGTGAGGGGTCTGATGGTATAACCTGTTAAAAACTGCAGTGGAATGAGTGCAACTTCTTTCAAAAATGTATATGAAAATGACTAAAGATGAAAGGAAAAATGGGTACTGTTAAAAGGAATTGGATTTTAAAATTACATATCAAAAATTAATTTAAACTGAAACATTTATATATTTATCATTAAAATGTTATTTCTAGAACTCCCCCTCTCCTTCCTTTCTCTGTGTCATTCAGCATTACACCCTCCCTTGTCTCTTCTGTTTCATCAAGCAGAAAGTATGAAATCAAAAAGTACTCCTTCCTCTTCTATATTTGCAAAGGAGTTGAATTTTGGTCCCGTGAAGGCAGTGAGACAAAAATCTCTGTAGGCTTTGGCAGAGCAGTATTTCAAACCAAAGAGATAAGAGAGCTTGGCTTTATTGCCCAATCATTTGAGTACTCAGCACTGAAGGAGGAGTTTTGGGTTCTGGTCTCAGCTCTCAAAATTATCTACCTTTCATCCACTGTCTGATTTAATATGATATTTCTTAATAGTTCTGAGACATAAGAGGCATCAGCTTTCATAGATCCCCACTGAGCAGACATCCTAGCCTGCAGTCATGAATGAAGGATCTAAGCCATGGAAGGCAGATGAGGGTTCAGAGTTGTGTCTGTATTTTTCACTTTTGGGTACTTCAGAGCTTGTTTCTGCTCAGTTCATGGGCTTTTATAGTTCTCTTTTGAGGTGGTTTTCCTTGTGCATATGAGTTGAGGCAGGATTATTGATTCCATTTTGGGATCAATCATCAGGAGACTAGATGATTTTGGTAAAAATCTAAGTTTATACTGTAACTTTCAAATTTTTAAGATTTGGGGCATAATAAGTCACCAGCTTTGATGTCTTAAGGTTTAGATTGCATGAGTGTTGTACTTTCATTAAGTCAAGATAGCATTTCATTCATCTGACATGCATTGAGCAATTTGATTTATTTTTAAAAGCATCTGGCAATGTTTTCATTATGCATGTCTGGGCTGCTTTAATTTAAACTTCATTATTTTGAACTTTTTCACTGTGACAACAAAACCTTAGATAATATGAAAGAAATATGTAGAATTGAGTGTGTTTAGCTTGAAGAAGCAAAGACCACGAGAGGAATCTTAATTGCTGTCTTCAGCAATCTAATTAAAAAGAAGACAGAGGCATTTTTTTCTTGGAACTGTACAGTGAAGGGATGTGAATTGAAACAAGGAGATTCTGATTAGAACCAGGAAAATAATTTTGACTGTCAGAGTGGCCAAGAGAGGCTGTAGAATCTGCATCCTTGGATGTGTTCAGAACAGGGCTGGATATGACCCCAAGCAACTTGGTGTAACTTTGAAGTTAGAACTGTAGGAGTAGATGACCTTAGAGGTCCCTTCCAATCGCATTTATTCCGTGAGTCTGTTTTTCCCTTTAAAGTACCTGATTATCAGCATTCTGATCATTATAGCTGTGGCTGAAGTGAATTGTCTTCAGATCCTTGACATTTGGAAATCTGTGGTGAAATCTTGAATAAAGCTTTTAAAAATACTGGGAGAAAAAAAAATGCCAAATTAGCTTGTGGGGAAGGTTCAGTCAGAAAATGATTTCTCAGCCAGTGACACAACTAGAATATTTTTCTATTTAATTTTTTTTTTTTTTAAACAGGCAGTGAAGACAGTGAGTTCACAGATCAGGAGAGAAAGGACAGAGCATCCTAGAAGGCCTAAAGGAAAAAAAGGACCTTGTGCTCTTTACTCAAGTCAGTTTTGAGTGGCAGTAGGGGAAAGAGAGCTTTTAAAAAGTTGGACTGAATCAGGATGTAGCTCTTCAATATTACTTACAGAAAAAATTCCCTCATATCCTTCTGGTTCTTACTACATTTTGCATTTCTCACAGAGGTTTCAATGACTACTATTTCTGAGATTCTTGGCAGAAGAGTTCAGCTGAAAGGACTTATTGGAAAACGAGCTGTGAAATGTCCCCACTGTGATTTTTACTTTATGAAGAATGGATCAGACCTTCAACGTCATATTTGGGCTCATGAAGGTAAAAGTCTTCTGTTCCTTTTGGTCATATAACGGGTCTCATATTCCACTGAAGATTTTCTGATATAAAAGAAGGATTCAAATTTATTTCTATATCTGCATCAAAAACTTTAAGATACATTAGAGGTTAATTAATTAATTTAATGGATTCTGGATCACACTCACAACATGAATAGGTAGCTTAAGTATTTTATAATATTCATAAGATTGTGATGCAATTTTTTTTCCAAAACTCATTCATAAACATCTATAAAGTATTCTATGGGAGTAAGGAGGAGTGAATTAAATACATGCTCAGTCTTTTAAAACAAGTAATTTTCTGTATATCTTGGGAGTCACTGCTGCTCCTTTCACATGTGTCCAAAAATCCTTGGTCTGGAAATCTGTTAATAAAACAATTGAAATCCAGTTGCTTTGATGTATACATATAAATTCTGTGAGTATTTTAATTAAATCATGCAGAATATGGCAGCTAGCTACCACAGACACAGATAGTGATCAAAATCCCATAAGATAATGCTGATCATATTTATGACCTTTTAGGGAGAAATACAGCAATACATTGGTTAAAAATCCCTTGAATTTAAAATCTTTAGCCAGGAAAATCTTGTGTCTACCTAATCTGTGTATTTTTATAACAGGTTGAAGACCACTTATATGGTCTTTAATCAGGTTAATAATCTATGGAACAGATTGCCTGTGGTTTTGGATTCTTTAGCCATCCCTGTGCATAAAGGGGATAGTGGGATTTGGTACTCTCAAACTGGTATCTTATTTCCAAAGTGTTTGTTCCCACATAGGTAGTTCAGCATATTTGTTTGAGTGCTCAACTCTGAGTTTACCTGCCTGTGTACCATAGTAGTTGTCCTCTGCTGTGGCCCTTACTCCTTTAAGGAGTTTAGGTAAGGCAGAGAGTAGGTTAGAGCAATTCCTTGTGTGTTCCATAGACAGAGTTCTTTCCTTCTGACAAGAAAGCTTGGAACCCATCTCATCTCACTAGGAGAAGGAGGTGAATAGAAATTTATTCCCAAATCAAAGTGTGCAATCAAGGCTGCTTAAGGCAGACTGTAATTCCTCATGATTGTAAATCTAGTTTTAAGGTCATTAATATCAATCTAAAATGTCCAGACCCTCATGAAACTGTTGAACTACTCTGCCAGTCCAGATTTATTCAGCTTTGCTTTGAACGATTTACTTTGTTCTTACAGACCTTCTGTTAGATGATATACTGGGTATCTTTCTGTGGGCTTTGGATGGTTTGAGGGAAGTGAAATTTTAAGTGCTTGTATCTTATCAAGGGTGGGGATTGATACCACTTCCTGAGCCATTAGCAAATCTGGTATTAATTAACAATAAAACACAGCTTTGCACATTTAACTCCTGCTTTCATGTTAAGTGCCTAATGAAGCAGTCCTCATTATCACAGGTTTCTTCATTGTTTATTGTAGTGAACGGAGAATGGTAGTTACCTGAAGACTTTTGGAGGGAGATACATACACCAGCAAGGCATCAATTTAGGCAGTCTGGATTCTGCTTCTAAATGAAGGATAGACACAGCAAGGCCCAAATATTAGTGTTTGCTTGGCTAAACTCAGTACCTGCTTCAGTAGGGCAATACTCAATTCTAAAAGAACTCCTCCTTTCTCTTAGCAAGTGATGCTGTCAAGAGCTCGATACCGTTTACACAGAAACTAGAGATGAAATTTGTTAGTTGTAGGTACCCAGATTTTGAAATGCTGCTCTTTGTCCGTGTTGCTCACGTGATCTGAAATTTCTTTCAAGCAAATGCCCAACCTCTCATCAAACGGTACAGCCTGGTTGTTTCATGGTATATTTTTTCATGTTTAGGTGTCAAACCCTTCAAATGCTCTCTCTGTGAGTACGCCACTCGCAGCAAGAGCAACTTGAAAGCCCACATGAACCGTCACAGCACGGAGAAAACACACCTTTGTGATATGTGTGGGAAAAAGTTCAAATCCAAAGGCACTTTGAAGAGCCATAAACTCCTTCATACTGCTGATGGTAAGTGCATGTTTATTCAGTCTATTTTAGGACAATAAATACTGGCTGTACTTTTACTAGCAAATGTTTTTCAGTTGAACACGAAGTGCAATTTGCAGATTTTGTTTATTCCTGGGAGACACTGTTCGGAAAATAGTTCAAAACTTCACAAAATTGATTTCTATGAAAGACAGACAGCTGTCTCTGAAATACTAGATTTTTCTGAAATTTTGTGTTGACTTTATACCACTTCCATGTTCATACAGAAAAATTTTGATCTCTAGAAGTCTGAAAATGCCAGTAGTTCTGTGGTTAAGTCTCTTATTACTTTATTCTCTGAGAATATTGTTAGGATCCCACTGTCAAATCCAGCAGCCCAATAGATGCAGGGCCCGTGTCCTGGTGTCTGATCAGCAAGTGGCAAATCTGAGCACTTACTCTCTACAGTCTCACATGCAGCACATCATTTGCCCTGTAATTTTAATTTTTTGTGATGATAACTGAAAAAAGCAAGATGCACATTCAGAAAAGTATCACATTGTATATCAAAATTTAGAACACAACAATACTTTATTATTCTGTGATTATCAAATTGAAGTAAAGTATTTAGCAGGATAAGTTGTACAGACTTTTATTATGACGTAGTAGCTTGATCTTTGTTACTCATGCAACCATGTGAAACCTCATTCCACTTTTTATTGACCACTTCGTTTAAATTCTTTTTTCTTAAATTGCATGTTCACAGAAAGTGTGCAATGCTCTGTTACATTTTTAGAACATATTTGAAGTTTCTGTGTCAGAGATATTTATTTATTTATGCTGCATCTGCATGTAAAAATGAAAGAGACTATTCCTTTTACATCAATATGATAAATCTTACAGAACGAATATAGTTATTATTACCAAAGTAGCAGAAATACTATGAGTTAATAAATCACTCATTATTCAAAAAGTGTTTTTGAGTGTTTTGAAATAACTTGGTCAGTAACAAGTAGGTGTGGCACATATATCTCAAGTTCATATGCAAGAGTCAAGATTTTACTTACGAAATGCAATCCTTGGCTGATTCCTGGTTGGGAGAAGGAGACAGGTTGTTGTATTTGAATGAAAAGGAAATTTCAAGCACGATCAGTTTATAAAGAAAAATAAAAAGGTCCCTTTCTATGGTGCTGTAAAAAAATCACTACATGGAGTTTCATTTCAAAACCTTTCTGTTTTGTTTTCACCATCAGGCATGACCAAATCGTGAAATTAATCAATGAAATTGAATTTGTTTTCACCTTTGAGTTAGTTCTATTTCTTGAACAAAGTCTATGTGTGTGTAAGTAATTATTGCAATTCAGCTGAGGCTGCTCTGAAATTTGGCACTGTTAAGAACAGCATTATAGTTGAGCAAGATCTGGCCATGTCTGGATTGGGTTTAAAGGTCTGAAACCAGCTTGAAATCCACGCAAGGAGCTATGTTCTCTTATAAATTACTGCTAGGTGAGGCTGAAACCTTGAATCTAGAAGCAGTGTTATTAGCAGGAGCTTTCTTTATCTGGCTTCAGACTGATTGTCTTCTGGAATAACTGTGGTGATTTCTGGTGGAGTGCGTCCCAACCCATCACACGGGGGTTGGAACAAGATGACCTTTAAGGTCTCTTCCAACCCAAACCTTTCTATGATTCTCTCTTCCTTTTTGATGAACTTCTCTTTTTGACTGGTACACATAAAACCAAGGCTTAGGCTCTTTTGCCTTGATTTTCACATTTCGAAGATTGTTCCAGGAAATTCCCTGTACCATTGGAAGGTGAATTTTGCCTTTGGCTCCAGTGGAAACAGGATCTCACTCCTATGGAGTCTTAAGTAATTTTCCTCTTAAGTCCACCCCAGTAAACTCTTCATGCTTTTCAAACACTTGTGGAAAAAAAGAGAACATTTGTCGCCAGGAATGTGGTGTGTGGATTGTCAGGGGGCTTTCAGCCTCTCGAATTATGGTTCCTCTTTGGCCAATGTCTCTTTCTGTAGTGGCAGCACTGCAGAAGTTCTTACCAGCACACATCTAGTGTTCTTCAGTTATTTCACAAAAGTTTATTTGAAAGATGTTTCACTGCTTATGAGTCTTGTCTTCCTGACTTATGAATCCAAGCAATTTTTGTTCAAATCTCAGCTCTGCAAGGTCAATTTAAGCAGTAGAATATAAAGTAGTTTTCTGTCTGATTTATTCTTCTCCAGAAGTAAGACTTCTCAAGAGTGACATGATAGAAAACAATTCTGTAGTCCAGAGTTACGACTGTTTATGATTAGAAATAAACCACAAAGCCTGGATTTCGTTCTTTTATTTAGATACCAGAAGGTTCTTCTTAGCTATATTTTAAAGAAACTTTCACACTCAGTATAAAATGCTTGTAACTTTTCATCAGGATCTGGTATCTAAAGAAACCCAATCTCTTTGTGATAATACAGAATATTTCCTATTTTACTTCTTCATCCTTCCTTTTGTTTCTTTTGCTTTTGGAGTAGTCTTTAGCATATCCTCATTCCACATTAGTCAAATACAATTTGCCAGCCATGCACATTTAACACAGGAGTTAAGTCCTTCTGTATTTAATACACCTTGTAATTTGGCTGGAGGTAGCAGGACTGAAAGAATCTTAGAGGCAAAATATGGAGAAAGAGAGTATGAAACTCAGAGAATAAAAGGAAGGAAATTGTGTTAATTTAAATCATAAGGGGGAAAAAAAAGATCAGTGAGAGAGAGTTCTTTGGAAGAAAGATGTATTTGAATCATCCCAATTCAGTGCTTGGGACAGAAGTAGGTAAAACCATTATGATCAAATATTGGTGTTTTAAGGATTTTCAAGTCTGCTTTACAAATAGCAAAGTAGCTGTGCCTGCAGTTGTAAATAATGGATTTTCTTCTTCCATTTAGGCTGCACTATAACGATTCTTTTTCTTTTTTCCCAAGTGACTATCCCAGGAGAATCTAGAGTATTTAATGCTTATAATTTAAAGATTACGCTCAAGCCTTTTTTTTCCCTTACTCTGTCTGCTCTTAGCTCTATTTAACCAAAATTTCGCAGAGCCAGACTTCTCATATTGTTCATTGTTCATTCTTAGCATTTTGGAATTCATCTTCATGAGGAAATAGAATCAGTAGTTTTCTGAACTAAAATAGAACAAACTAATTCCATTTTCTACTCCCATCTCAGGGAAGCAGTATAAGTGCACAGTGTGTGACTATACAGCTGCCCAGAAGCCACAGCTCTTACGTCATATGGAACAACACGTCTCTTTCAAGGTAAGAAAACATATAAATCATGCTTAAGTTATAAAGAAATACACAGAACTTTAGGCAACAGTATTAAAAATGTCACATTTTCCTGTTTGGTGACAATTACAGCATATAAACATTTCAGTATTTTGAAAATCTTGAGTTTATATTCAGACTTTGGAGGTAAGGTTATTTTGTTCATGGACAATTTGTAATTAGTATCTTTATTTGACAAAAATATATGTATATTGCAATATAAAACAAGCATTATTGGGTTTGTTTGTCAGTCCTTGAGAGAGTGAATCTAATACGTACCTTAAAATGTCCTAGGGAGGTATGAAAGCAAACCTGGTACATCACTGTTCTTTGCCCACCTTAATTTTCCCTGAAAGCTTGCCAGTCTGTTGTACTGTAAATGAGTTCATATACTTGAAGAAAATTGAAGAGAATTAATTTTAAAACACCCCATTTATCTGAAACATGCACTGGAAAGGGTTTTGAAGATTGTTAATGTTTCTGTGAAGTATTTAGATTTGAGATACGGTTTATTTTAATAACTGGGAGTATGGTTATATTTCTAAATTTCACATTGGTTCTCAGCATGATAGGTCTTAATGTAATGTATTGTGAAATGTTATATTCAGTAAATAGGAATTATACTAGTTTCTTTTCCAGAAAAGACAGCATTTTGTATTTATGAAACTGTTAACTTTAATGTGGTGCTTTATCTTGACAATGAGCATATTTTTTATTGAAAACATCATACTATTTTCATATGTAACATCTTTCATTATCTAACAGATAATTTTATTTTTATAAAGAGTACACTGCAGGAGATCTTAATAAGTACCATACAGCAGAAAGGAAAGTAGTCTTTTCAGTGGTGGTTTAAGTTTTGGAAGACAAGATGTTTGAGAAAATAAAACAAGTCATCTAAAGAGATGATACATTTTGAACAAATAATTTTTCTTTCTTAAGTATGTGCTTTTGCTCTGGACTTACATTTTTTAAAGGATTTTTTGTAAATGAAAATACATAATTTTCTTTTTTTAATGGCTAAAGTGATGAATGTACTCACAGTGCATTTCTTGAAATATAGCTGGTTCTGACCTCAGGATCTGCCTGCACCTAAGTGTGGCAATTCAAGACATTGTCAAGAGAACTGAACATTGAAATAGATCAGTCATGAGTATTTATTTAAAGGAGTTCAAACACTGTTTGCCTCTTTCTAGGACAGTTGTTTGCTTGCTTATCAGACTTGGAGGAATGTTTCTACTTATGTGACCTGATGATCCTTTAATCCATCATATTTCCCAGCTCCATGAATTTGCAATCCTGCTGTCCAATAGCATGTAACATACATGGCTTGCAAGTATGTAGAGTGGTGCAAGACCACAGCAGTCTGTCTGGATTATTTTCTTTAAAAAACGATGGTTTCAGCAATAGAAAAGAGAGTGCTCATCTGTGAAAAACTGTATAGCTGAATGTTACAGTACCCTCTGAAGTGTAAGGTTAAGGGAGTCTGAACATCACTTTTCTTCCTTATTTTTGCTGTTTGGTGCCTGAAGGAAGATCATGAGCAATGAGCTTAGGAGAGTGTTCTAGTCAATGTACCCTGACTGCAGACATTTTCCTGCTTTAAATTCAGCTTCTTGATGAACATTTCTGTACCAACCATTTTCTGCTGAGTAGCTTTAGGTGGGGATCCTGTGCATGAAACATTTTGCATCTCATTCTGAGGTACCTGACTTTTCCCTGAGGACTTTAGTCAACGTCTGCATGCTTTTCCAGGACCTAATGGTTCCTATAACTGTGATATATCTCAGTCAGAAAGTTATTCTCAAAAGTTAACTTTAGGCTCAAATGTTTGTTTTCCTAAACCTTTTTCTTTAGGAATGTGTCTCCCTGTCAGTTGAAGAGAGAGTTGTGTTCTTAAAAAATTAATTAATGTAGTTTCCAAAATTAACTCACCAAATGGTGAGAGGAATGCAAGTTCCAGGTAAAGGGAAGGAGGAAAGGAAATGGAAGGGGAAGGGAGAGAGACAGAAAGGGAAAGAAAATCAAGTTTGCTGTACAATCATGTCACACTTTCAGTTATTTTAGCTGTCTGACTTCCCCTTTTCAGACCAAAGCTCACGGCAGCTGAGTCATTTCCTCGTAGTAGAAAGTCTCCACATGGTCAGACCTGTTATCATCAATTATGAAAACACACAGTTTACTGAATTACAAAAACTTGGTAGTAATCTTATAATACTGAGAATACTGGGTGTCTTGCACATAATAAAAAGTATCAAATTTTGGTAACGTTTAGTTACAACCTTTCATTTATATTGAATTTTGGAGAGTCTCCTTGAAAGATGCCTATACCAGAAATGAACATGGTTTCTTGGGATGAAAACATTGCATCTTAGATCTGTATCCTGAAGAGGTGAGGAAATACAGTCTGACATTTTCCTTTTTGCTCCCAGCCTTTCCGCTGTGCACACTGCCACTATTCCTGCAATATATCTGGTTCCCTGAAGAGGCATTACAACAGGAAGCATCCTAATGAAGAGTATGTAAATGTGGGGTCTGGGGAGCCTGCAGCTGAAGCCCTTATCCAACAAGGTACGTTATTCCTTTTTAATAATTCTGAAATGGCCATGTTTTACCCTTCATTCAGTGTCCTTTGTTCTTGGTTTTAAGGGTGGGTGAACCAAAGTTTTGTTTGACCTTGCCTGTACTATTTGTTGTTGCATACATTTATCATTTACACTTGTTTGTCTCTTTTTGTAAGTAAAATATCACTGTCTGTTGAAATGAATGATAAATTTCTATCATTCTGTTGATAAATTTTTGTGACAATTCTGCAAGGTTGAACTCAAGGTAAGGTTGAGCAAGCATAAGGAAAGAGACTGAAGAATAAACGGCAGCAAATTATTCCCCCACTAGAAAAATGTAGGGAAAAAAAGAGAGTACAGGTAAAACAGGTTATGTAATTGTTCTGCTCAGAATCTTGTTTATGGGCAAAGGAATCACACCTTGTCTATATAAGTAAGCCAAGAATTTATTAGTAGTATAACAGAAATCTTAACAGTCTAATTTAAGAATCACCATTAATCTAGATCGAATTATTATTTTTTTTTAATTATTAAATATAACTAGAGTACTTATATACAGGAGAACTGTCAGTAGTATTATTAATGCAATTTAAATGGTAACACACACACACACACTCTTCTTAATTTTTACTCCTTTACCTGGAGTCACCCTTCCATTGTTTTTCCAAGTCCTAGGATGGGTAGTTTCCCTCTGCTTTCTCCCTTTGGTGTTGGGATAGGGGTTTCAGTAAGTTGTCAGCATCTGAAGTTTTTGGCCGAGTGGAATGTGATGTTCATCTTGCTGGTTTCATCCTCCTCTGCCCTTTCTCTTGTGATCCTGTTACACGTTTGCTTACACACACATCTGTGCTTTTCTTTTTTATTGGTCTGTAGCTTCAGATTAAACCCAAATTTACTGTATACACTGCTCTTTTTGTGTGTTAAATACTGATTTTGTTGTCCTTAAAACAGATTTTGTCCAGCTGCAGATTTTCATTTTCTTCACTGATCATTTCTGAGTCATTTATAGCTGTGGGTGCTTCAGTGCCAACCGTGAGCTCCCCTTCTTGGCTCTCTGTGCCTGCCCTCCTCTGTGCTGCATCCAGGGTCTCCACATCTCAAGGCTGCCATTCCAGGCTGCATTTCTCTGTATTGTACCTCTGTGTCAGAGTCCTGAATATCTGATTCTGCTTGGAACAACTGCTTGTTCCTGCTGTCTGTGTAAAACTATAGTTGTGCCACACAAAGACAAATAAAACTGATCACATATGGACACCTGGTCAATTAGAGAAATTGCTCTCACAGGTGAGCTAAGTAAAGGCAACAAGGATTTTGGGGCAGGTTCAAACATTCAAGTTTAACTAGGAGTGCTAATGAAATAGAATAATGGAATAATTTATGTGGGAAAAGACCTTTAAGATTATTGAATCTTACCAAAAACCTCACACTGCCAAGTCAACCAATGCCAGGGATAGAGAAAATCTGATTGTAGTATTTTTTACCATATTTATATAATAGCATAAAAATAATGTGATCAGTGTATCAGAACTTGTAACTCATTCCTTGCAGCATCTGGACTCTAGCCGAGGAGATGTGTACAAGTTTTGCTGTTACACAGTGGGCAGATGAACCAAAGCAAAGAACTGACCATGCAGTCAGGTGCATTTTTTGGTGTAAAGTTCCTTCAGTTCTAGTGCCTAGTGTGGAGGGAATTGGGCAACAAGAGGAGAAAGCCAGACTAAATGTTAAATTGTGTCACAGTATTTTAACTCTTGGTAAAATTAAGTTTCTTTTTTTGTTACTCCTAATGTTAGAAAGCGTTTTCCCTATTTTTTAATAGAAACGACCAACACTTTCATAGTATTTTTTTGAATCTTCAGTTTCTGATTTTGTTGAAGAGGAATAGAGATGGAAATAATGCTGTCATATTAGATAATGAATTAAATATAATTCTTCTAAGATTACATTATTTCTAAGTGCTATTTCCAATTCATTCATCCAGCACAGAACATTTATCTACTGAAGGCATTAATTCATGTTAAAATACTGAAATCATGACACAGAGAAAGATAACTCAGTCTGAGACTCTCCCTTTAAACTTGCTCTATAAGGGGAAAACGTATAACTACAATAAGTAATCTGAGCCTGTGTTTTTTTATATGACATTCCTTTGTTTCCTTTTTGTCAAAAAAAAAACCCCAGATAATTTAAAAAGTAAAACTGTATCTATACATTTCAGAGTAGGAATATATAGGATAATTCTGCAATTATTTTCAGACAGTGCAAGCCAACGGGAAACCTGCAGTTGTTCTAAAGAAGTAATATTTACTTGGTAGTACTCAGAGCCTCTATTTTGTAGTCACCTAGATAAAGGAAGAAGTGTGCACTATGGGGAGCTTTGTTTAATTTTCCAAGTATCTGAGCACTTCCAGGAGTTATTTGTCCATAGCCACTCTTAAGAATAGGTATTTGAGAATGAATTCTGTTAGTATAAATTAGGGATCATATTTGCAATGTTTTGAACAAATAAAATTAATCATATGCTGATTAGTTTTTCCTTCTCCTTTGAGGAAAGGTAAATACACTTCTGAAAATAATTCTTTTACACTGAAACAAAAGAACTGTAAAGTTGTTGAGATGTAGGAGTAGCCTTAAAATGGAGACATTAGAGTGAGATGAGAGAGAAGAGCCTTTTTCTGTGGTGGATATCCTTTCTCCACCACATTGGAACATTGGACAGTGATTAACAGGATGAAATGTAACAAGTTCAAATGCCAGATTCTGCCCCTAGGATGGAGTAATGCCTGGCACCGGTCTAGATGGGGAGAGCTGGAGGTCAGCCCTGCTGACTGGGATCTGGGGGTGCTGGCTGGCAGCAGCTCTCCAGGGGCCAGCAGTGAGGCAGCCCAGGGGACAAACCCCATCCTGGGGTGCATCACACACAGCACGACCAGCTGGGAAAAAGAGAGGATTATCCCACTGAGCTCAGCATTGGAGCCCTGTGTGCAGGGCTGGGGCCCAGCAGGTGAGGATGTGAAGGCCCTTGAATGCCGGCCAGGGAGCACGACAAAGCTGCTGGCAGGGCTGGAAGTCAGGTCTTGTGAAGAGCAGCTGAGGGCTCTGGGCTTGTCTGGTTTGGAGAAGAGGAGGCTGGGGGTGACCTCATCACTCTCCAACAGCTTCCTGAGGAGGGGAAGGGGAAAGGGAGGTGATGAGCTCTTCAGCCTGGGATCCAGTGACAGGACTTGTGGGAATGGTTCAAAGCTGCGTCAGGGGAGGTTAAGCCTCGACATTAGGAAGCATTCCTTTACAGAGAGGGTGGTCAAACCCTGGAACAGGCTTCCTAGAGATGAGGTTGATGCCCCAGGCCTGTCACTGTTTAAAAGACATTTGGACAATGCCCTTANTGTTTAAAAGTGGACAATGCCCTTAACAACATGCTTTAACTTTTGGTCAGCTCTGGATTGTTCAGGCAGTTGGACTAGATGGTTGTTGTAGGCCCCTTCCAACTGAAATAGCCTGCTCTTTTCTTCATACCTCTAACTTTGTATCCTTTTTTTCTCTTCCTTTCCTTGCACAGCATTTATATTTCCTGTGCTGCCAGTAGTGCTGTGCCTGTTTCCAACATGTTCACCTGCTGTGAGGAGTTTTAGAGCAGTAATGGGGCATCCAATCCACATAGGAGCTATGAAGTCAATGTCTCTTCTCAGGACTCTGCTGTGAAGAAAGCCATATTAATAGGTGCAATTTTCCCACATGGCAGCCTCCTTTGCCAGCTCAATTTACTGCTCTCTGATGCAGGTCATGGATCTTGCACCTGGGCTCCAAATAAGACCAGAGATTTCTTACCATGCTACATAAACATCAGTTTTTCTCAGTGTTTTGGTATCTCACTGGGGGTAAAAATGTTCCCTGTGGGAGACATTTGTGTTTTGACGTGATAAACATGAGTTGTATTGAAGTTAATAAAAATTTTCCTGATTCAGAAATCAGAAGACCTTCTGTATTTGTTTCACACAAACAAGTTATTGTGGACACGTTATGCAGTATGACAGTATGTCTTATTTGTAATTTATGGCACCTGGGTGTCATACAGGGTATTAATGTCAGGAAGAAATTCTTTGCTGTGAGACACTGGAACAAGTTACCCAGAGAAACTGTGGATGCCCCATCCCTGGAAGTGTTTAAGGCCAGGTTGGATAAGGCTCTGAGCAACCTGGTCTAGTGGAAGTGTTCCTGCCCATAACAGAGGTGTTGAAATGACATAATATTTAAGGTCCCTTCCAACCCAAACCTTTTGACGATTCTGCGTGTTTCTGAGCTGCTTGGGCCAGCAGTTGCACCTTGCTGTCTGACTAGCTTCTGTTTAGTTTCAATTTACTGTATTCATAGATCTGAAAAGCAATTTTGGAAAATTATTCATGTATTCATATAAGGGAAGAAGACCTTTCAGACCTGATATTAAACAAATCTGTTGAAATGAAAGGAGTATAGATGAAAAGGAAAAGGAGAGAGAAGCAGCAAGCAAAAAGGTTTGGAAAGAAATTGAGAGGGGAAAGTAACAAAGATTAGTATCTAATAAAAGCTGTCTATATCTATTTGTATTGTATTGTGCTTGTTCTAAGTTACCCACTGGGCTCAGAGTGAATTGCCTCATATTTGCTCATCTCCTCTACTCTCCACTGGTTTTTGACTGCTTTGCAGGCACTGCAAATAATCTTAATTGGAAATATTTCTATGAATGTAGACTGCTGGACTGTACTCAAGATTCCTAGAATGAGTTTATAAATAAATGAATGTTTCATAGAAGAGGGACTGTGTTCATTTGAGCAGCTGCATTGCCAAGGCTAGATACAGCAGTATTTAATTTCTGGGATCGTGTTAGTGTTATGATCAGGTTCTTAAAATTTTAGAGAGAGATGCCTCTGCCCGAATTAAGGTGCAAAGACCAAATGCCAAAGTCAGTAGTATGGATTTTATTAACAGAGAGAGAGAGGGAGGTGGGGGGAGAGAAAGATAGGTGCAGAGACAGATTAAGTAGAAAATATCACCACTCCATGGATCCCAACAGCATCCCGTTGATCCTCTCCAACTGATCTTCTTGGTGGTGGGGGTCCCCTGAAAAACATAGAATCCAATGGATTAATATCCATTTGAGCCAGGTGGGAACGCCCGGGTACCTGCCCCAGAGGGGTAGGTTTGACACTGTCTATTGCAACAGACTCTGGATCAGCTGCATCACTACGCTTCTCGTGCAGTGCTCTGGTGCAAGGCCTCAGGAGTGAGTCTGGGGAGCACTTCGGGGGTCTTTGATGACACCTCCTGATGACACCTCCTCAGCTGCCCCTCACGTGAATGTCTCATGGATGTGGCCTTCCCGGGGAGGGGGGTTTTACAGCTGAGCCAGTTTGTGTGAGGGAGGATGGGTGTTCAGGCCATAGGCTATGGCCTCCTCCCTTCCCAAATCTAGACAGAACTGATTTTCAGGACAGCTGCTGGGTTTGGCTTTCCTCTGGATGCATTCTTTTCCCTCTGTCTTGTTTACGTCTCCCTAGAACTGAGATAATTGAACAATAGTGTCAATATTATCTTATCTCAAGTTCTCTTAGGCAACTGATTCCAGCCAGGAGGCATATTCAGGGAGGGGTGGGCCTTAGTGGTTGCAGCTTCTTTATCATAATACTGTTTAAGCCATTAACCATAACATTTCAGTCTCTGACAGTTAGAAATTGGAATCACCCAGAATAAGAGAAATGCTTGGGATTTTGCAGGGTGTGTGTGTGTTTCTTTGTTTAAGTAGAAGTCTATGATCTGACATTTATTTTAGTATTATAAATTAATAAAGGAAAATAAATAGCATAAGAATTTGATGTATTCTGCAAAGGGGACAAGCACATTATGCATTATCCACGAGTTTTTCTGCAAGGCCCTGCCTAAGGGCTCATTTGATAGCTTATTTTTATAGTTTCATTTGCTTTGTGCTGGGCAAGTCACATAAAATTTTTCCCAAATTTGTTTTTTTTTCACCTCACTGATAGTCCCTACCATGCATAAACATTTTGTTTATGTATCTGAGAGACAGATTGTCAGTTTGTGCTTGTGCAGCGACTTGTGCAGTACATATGTGAGGATCCAGTTGTGGCCTCAGTGTTCTTTTGTACAGTTACCATCATGTGCTTTCTTTGGACAAAAATAATAGTTGTCTTCTGGAGATTCTAAACCAATAAATAAACTGGAGAGCACATGTCAATTGAAGCAAGTTGTGGGGCTATGTAAGATCTGCCTGCAGTATTTTGTTGCAAATGTCAGTTTTGGTATGGAAAGTAGTTAAGGTGTGTAATTCATTGACTTTCTCTGTATGTTGCCCATTATTTTAAAGAATTAGCTAGAGATTAATTTTTCTGAGCTTTCATATTAAGTCACTAATACAGAGTTATATATTACCAGTTTAATTCTCTGCTTCTGTTATATTTTATTTAATTAAAGTCATAATGAAAAAAGTTACAGATTTAATTTACCTGGTGTGTTGTTATACTAGTTTTGATATCAAAGAAATGCTGAAGTGTTCTCTATTTCACAGCAATGGGTTTTTCCTAATACTACAGATTGGTGTGAAATTAATGTGTAATTTCATTTTCTGTAACTGATAATATCGTTGTTCCAATCTGAATTTTCTGAGTTTCCCTTAATACTGAAACTATTTTGGTTTTGCTTAGGGATGGAATATTGAGCATCTGCTCTAACTGTGAAGTTTGTTAAAGACTTAGAGAGCAAAGAGGGGAGTTTGTACGATAGCAATAAGGTGTCAGTGAAATACCCTAGTGACTGAGTGTAGTTATATTCTGTTTTATCAAAATTAAAAGTTTATTTCTTTTCACCTGGTAGGATATGATATGGTATTCCATTAATGTAAAATGGGGTTTTTTTTCGAATTACTTTATTCATAAAAGTCTGTGCAACCAGGTCTTGTCTCATAACCATCTTCTGTGAGTCTCTTTGAAGTATTTGAACATGATGGGTAAGAACCATCATTTGCCATGATAATGTGGAGTCAGCCATGTGGCAGCAGGGTTCCTACAGTGACATAAGGCACTTTCCCAGCCATTTCATTTGTTAGAGTGAGTTCTGGTCACCTAATGCAACAATTTTTTACAGACAGGTTATTCCTGCTCTCTTCAGTCAATAGAGGGAAAAAAGAGAAATACCTGCTTGCATAATCACAAGCAACTGAGATCTGACATTTGACCAAATGTCTTTCATAAGAAAAAGAAGTAAAAGCTGTTTAGTGTAGAAAATTGGTTTCTTCAGATTTCATCATGTGCAGTTTTTTACCTGTAATGATTCATACTCACAGTAAACACAGTGCTAACTTCAGGCTACGCATCATTTTGTATCAGAGAGAAAGAAAACTTTACTTACAGTTTAAAACTCTCAAAAGCAGAGATACTTGGGTCAAGAGGATATTACATTGTTAACTCTTCCTAGTTTACTATGCTAAGTACAAAAAAACACCCCGATGTTTGTTTGAAACCTGAGAAAACCAGAACAGCTGTCTCAGAGAAGATTTTTTAAAATACTAGGATCTCAGTGTTGTTTATAAACACTTCAGAAAAAAATCCCAGATCTTGTTGAACGAATACAGCATACTGTGGTTTTGGTTTGTGTCCTGAGGACCAGCACACCAGGGATTTACAAGACAACAGGGAACTGGTATTTAAAGCTGAAACTTGTCAGAGACTCTGGTCTTAGAGATTTTTGGAGTATATGTAGTTCACATCCCTGAAGGGAGAGATGCAGTCAGGAAAGCAGGATTGCTGTAGCTTCACAGATACAGGAGATGTTCCAGACTCCTTCCATTACCATAATCCAAAATTGCCCTTCAAGCACTGTGAGAGGTCAACTACTTGATTTTTTTTCCCCTTTTTTCATGTTGGACAAATGGCTAAAGGAAACCCCTTTAAATTACAGTTATGTGGCTTGATTGAGATGGCATCAAGTTGAAACAAGTTGTTACTGCCTTGAAAAAGAATTTATATGAAAATAACTCAAGGATTTTTTTTGTGTTTCCTTGTAGGTGGCATTAAGTGTCCTGTTTGCAGCTTTGTGTACGGTACAAAATGGGAGTTCAACAGACATCTTAAAAACAAGCATGGAATGAAGTTAGTGGAAAATGATGGGGAGACCAAATGGGAGGTAAAGCAAAGTTGCCATGGCTACGACCCTAAGATTTCTTAAAATTCTGGGGAGAAAAGTAGGGATAAAAATAAGAAGTACACAAAAATGTGGTTCTGACTTCATATAAGATCAAAAGTTCATGGGATTTATCTTCATTTGAATGCATACCTTGCTATGTCTGTTAAATTTTAATACATGGTAGCATTAACAGCCTTGGAGATGCTTGTTTTTGCATTTTAGGCTTCTAGTCCTCTATTTGCAGAAGAAAGGGTGAAAGCTTTAGCAAAATAATGGGAAATTGAAAAACTTACTGCATTTTGTTATATGCTGAATATTCACTGGTGTTAGCTGTAAGATGAGCAAAGCTGCAAACTTTTACTGTATTAATGAAAAAAGAGCTTATGTCTTAGTCCTGAGAAGGGTAGTATCTAGAAAACTCAATTTGTTAATTGGTCAGCTGAAAAAATGGTAATGTTATGCTGAGTAAATCTTCTATGATTTGTCCTGTGTTTTCAGCTTCAATCCAAAATCTGTGGGAGATCACAGTATTTCTACTGAAAAAGTCAAATTGGACCTAAGAAACTGGGTTAGATAAACAGTAAACAACCTGGCTTCTCTCCATTTGGGGTGGGGTAGAGCAACTACCTTGATGGGACATAGACCCCTGCAAGCTCCCATCTGCTGTCATATGCAAGCAGTTTGTTCTGAAATGGAGACTGCTACCCTTACAGAGCAGACCTGGCTGCAGATGCAGAATCTGTGGCAAAACAACAGATTTAGATTCTTTTATTTAAAAAATTACAGTTGGCCAGCTGAGTGTCTTCCACTGCCTGAATAGTCTGGTTTTGAAGTCCAGGGAGAGGAAAAAGCCAAGAGTTCAACTGCAGTTGGCTGACCCCCACAGTTTAAGACCTCTTCTGCTAAGTTTCAGTCTGGCCCCCTTTATAAATTTAACACCTGATTTGGAAGAGTCTTGTCTAACAGTTATTGAGTGTTCACACACAGAAGGTTTAGTCCTTGAAAATACTGGATTAGGTTCTATTTGGACAGTTATTCAAGATCAGGACAAGCATTTTAAAATGTAGTCCTTCAAAGTCTTGTATCCACATTCCAAATGATTCTCTGTACACTTTCCCCATTGATGCCCAAAGCTGAAAAAATAAGAGGTCATCCTGGATGCAAGAATGTCTCTGTTGCTGAACTGCCTAAAGAAAGAGTCCCATCAGAGCAGAAATACATATTGACAGCTTGTCTTGTGAAAAACATAGTTTATGGAAAGGATAACTTTTCTAAAAACACCATTTTCAAACTTCAGAGGCAATTTAGCAGATCGGCATTATAAATTAATTTTGCTCAAAAGGTCTTTGCTAAACCCTGATACAGTAGAAGTCTGTTGTAAGTTCTAAAATAACTGTGCAACAAAAATAAGGTCAGGATAATTTAACACATTTTTAAAAATTTTTGAAATAGAATCTAGAAGAAAACTGTGGGGTGATACCCCGACTCCCATGTAATATTCTTCTTGAATTCTGTTTCACCCAGTATAACACTGGTTGCAATATTTCTTGTCCAAAACTCATTCCTTATTGTTCTTTAAATTGCTAAAATGAGATTATTCATGCCTTGGCTGGGTTTTGTTTCCAAGTTAACTGCCGAAGTTTCTGAAGAAGCATCCACTCAGTATCTCCACATCACAGAGGCTGGAGAAGATGTTCAAGGCACTCAAGCTGCTGTAGCTGCATTGCAGAACCTTAGATACACCTCTGAGCACAGTAAGTTACCTTTTTCAAGGTTGGAACACATATATATCCCTTTTTCATAGATATGTAAGTCTTTTGAGTATACAGGGCAATATATGATCTCCTGTGATCTCTTATTAAAAATCATGGAATTACTCTTCCAGACTTTACTTCTGGGGGGCTGTATTTTCTTTGACCATAAATGAGAAATTATAATTCATTATGAATTTCTATATCCTTAAGTCATTAATGCTTATCACTGCCTGTTTTGCACTTTATTATTAGCTGTGTGGAATTTCCTGCCTATATTATTAAATATACTGTGAAATTAGCTATCTTGGCAGAGTAGATGGTGTGTATCTAATGGCAATTCTCTGGCTATTATTTTTCTCCCTCTCTGGCTCAAGTCAGTGAGACTGCAGGAGTGACACAGTGGAATAGCTCTTTTACAACATTCCCAAGACAGTACTAACAAACTCAATTTTGATGGTACACAAAACTAAGTGAGCTATTCTGTATCGGGTTGAGGAAGAAAAGAGTGGGATTAGATAATGATTGCTAAGTGGGAAATAACAAAAACTGGAAGAAAAGAAAAAATGCCCAGATTTCTGAGAGTGTTGAAACACCAGAGACTGGAGTAGATGTTCATATGTTTTATTTTTGTACATACAAATAAATGGTCTGGTTATCAGAAGACAGCATTTTACAATTGTTTACCATTGTGGTCTTTATAGTTCACAATACAGACAAATGTCAAAAACTCTCCCTTTTTATGGATTTTGCAAGCATGGTGCAATTCAATTACATTACTGCCAATTTCTGTATATTATTTTATTTTAGTAGAAATTCTGAGTAAGGGAAAACTTCTTGAGAACTTCTCTTAAGCTTTTATATATTTAAATTAAATGGCTGTTGTGGTTATAGGTATAGAGTGAAGTTCCCTTTAAGCTGACTGTCTGATAAATACACATTTGGACTTGTAAAATCTTGCAGCTTCCTAATTTGCAGTTACTGCTATGAGTTATGGCTGTTGTTTCTTTATTCACTGTATGGTTTTAGATGTCTTTCAAGTAGGCATAGAAATGATCAGTGTGGCTTCACTTGCTGATTCATGCATTCCCTGGGCAAATTTGTTTTGTGAATAGCTCCCTGCCGTAGATCTGTTACTAAAGTGTCACCTTACTGAGCTTTTAGAAATGTACCAACAGCGCTGTGAGTCTGGGCTAAGGCAAGAGGGGAAAGAGCCTGTACCACTTAGATTCACACTGCCTTAGAACTGTTTTATGTCATGATCTTACGGCTGCTGTCTTCCTGATAAGGTGAAAGACTTGATCCAACAGCTGTGAACATCCTGCAGCAGATCATCGAGTTGGGCTCGGAGTCCCACGACGCCGCTGCCGTCGCTTCGGTGGTTACCATGGCGCCTGGCACGGTGACAGTGGTGAAGCAGGTAAGAGCCCTTCTCCCCTCTAAACCAGCTGCATTTAATTTTCACATATTTATTGTTAAATGGGTGTTACTTTGCAAGAGCTAGATTTTAAATTTGCGTGTATGTGTGTTTACTTGGCCACACGTATACATGTATACACATATATATACACATCTATCTTTATACATCTAAAAATGCATATATTTTTGTATGTATATAAAATATGAGTGACTAAATACACATATATATGTTCGTGTGTATGTGTGTGAAAATACAGCTTTTTTCTAGCAGGTGTTTTCAGGCTTTTTAAAATAACATACTTGCATTTTGTGCAGACAGTGCCATTGTCATCTCAAAGAATCAGATGGTCCTTGGAGCAGCAAGCGAAAGGAAATAATTTTCAATTTGAGGTGCCCATTGGGTTCCAACATCAAGACTTGTACTCAGTATTTCTTCCTCACAGGTGTCTGTTAACTTCGTTGCTGCCATTTTTCTTTCCCCTCACAGTGTTCTCCAAACTCTGCTTGTTCCTTCTGATTCAACACAGGTCTTTGCTTATCCCTTTTCCCATTCATTGATTCACTGCGGTCTCTGCTCTCACTGTGGTTGATAGGTGAGGGAAGGAAAATACATGAGAAGTTTTAACTTCCCAAAGAGTTTAAGTAACTCCTTTTATTTAAATGAACTGAAACTCTGATTATTTTCTGAATGCTAAAACTAACTTTTGAGTTCAGCATTTTTTGGTAGTGTTTTGAATGTTGAGTTCATGAGAGCTCCATAGAAGTGTAAAGTTCATAGTCTGTGAAGTACTTGGATAATTCCTAGGTTTGCTGCCCAAATGTCACAGAGACAAGGCAGAATTTCGAGACAGAGCATTTTCAGATGTTCCTTCGCAATACTCAACTGGTATTTTGACTAGAAATGATGTAAGGTTTTTTCTAAAATAATGTGTCCAAATTTGGAAACTAAATTCAGTCATTAAAGAAGAGACCATTTATGTGCAATAAGAGACCAATTATGTGCAAGTTTCAAAGCAGCTTTTACAGTAGAGTCATTGCCAACCTGAATGCTGTGCTGTACATATGTCCCGTTTAAGTTAAATGCAGTATTAGCAATTTGTGTTTCTCAGTGTTGTTTGCCAATGTTACTGAAATTAGTTCTTCCCTAAAGAAATGCATCTTTTGAGGCTGTTGTACTAAAAGCATAGGAGAAAGTGGCTGCTGAATTAGAGCAGCCAAGGAGAAAGAATGTTTGGGTATTTGAATGTTAAACTTTAAAAATACAAGTGTTAAATCTGATCAATGTCTGAGTCATCATAAAATCTACTGGTAGCTTTTTCTAAGTAATTACTTATATTCAAAATTAATTTTCTTCCTCACTTTTAAATCCATATTTCTTGCCTTTTGATTTTACAAGCTGCTAAGCCTTGATCACTTCTTTTTCCTTGTATACATCAGTAACTCTCACTGGTCTGATGTCAAAGTCCAACAAGCTCCACTCCTATATCAAATGAAATATTGAATTCTTGGAGCACAGAATCTCTTTGCTGCTTTTCTTTTTTATGCCCCCTTTCCCCCTCCATTTAGAGTCTTTTAATATAAAGCAGCTTTTTTTCCCCTAATTCAAAATTGCACAGATGCAAAATCCATGAAGAATTGCTGTACCTCTCAAGTTGAGTGATCTTGTGCTACCTCTGTTTATGCTGAATTTGACCAATGATTTACATTGATGTTCAAAGCACTGTTCCTCTGTGAACATCTTTCTTGCATGCAGTGAAATGCCTACTCCTTTCTTTCTCTGGTAGCCTCAGTACTTTTCACTCTGTGTGTGCAGGAGTTTGCAGATCTGTGATTTCCCAGGGGAGGATCAGGCCAGGCACCTCCTTACTGCTGGCTGACTGCTTAGTCACCTCTAGTGGGCTTTGTGGAGGTACAGCAGGGACCAGGAGATGTCTGTAGGTGATTATAATGATTTATCCTATTAAAATTTTTCTTCTTTCATTTTTCTCTTTCGGGTTCTTTTTTTTTTACTTTTTCTTTTAGTTTTCTATATATGTATCAGTATTTTAGCATAGTCTGCTCTGTTATACAGCTGCAGTTACATTCCAGCTCTTGTCCTCCCACCTGAAGATTGCTCCAGAATTACAGTCACACCCATTTTTAATCTGAGGGAAAGAAGTCTTTAAATGTTATGGATATGACTTCAGCCCTCCCCTATTCAGACCTGTCGGGTTTCTTCTTCAATACTGAGTTGCTTTCTGTGGGATATCCCTCATTTGTACCTGCAACTTGGTCAGGTTTTAATTATGGTAGGTTCCTAACTGTTAACCTTGAAGTGACCTTTGGACATGTTCATACTTCACTTTCCTATTGGAAAATGTATTCCACACTATTCTGTGACCTTCAGCTTCTCTTGTGAGACAAAGAACTCGTTCAGGGTGTCAGCAATATATCGACATCATCTGTCACTGAATTTCCACTCTCGTTCTTTAATGGCCTCACCGAGTCCTTGCTTAGCAGCTTGAGTCCATTTTTTTTTTCCTCAACATTTATTGTAGTTGTTCTGATTTTTATGCTGTTTGCTTTTTTCTTTTTCTCTAAGGACATACATTATCCATTTTTCATATCAGTTCTTACTTTCATATCTCATTTTTAGCTAGCCCTTGTAAGTTGCCTTCATATTTCTCTATTTGCACCAAGAAATTTCTTCTGAATCCTAAATTACTAGAATGTTTTAAAAGCATTTTTTACTGTAAATGCTACACCATAGTGTTCCTATTTTTATTTCCCCTTTCCTCTCTGGAAATTTCTTTCTCCCACAGCTGTCCTCTTCCTTACTTTTTGCTTATAAAAGTCCAATTTACATTCGATCCTTTTGTGTGTGAATCCAGCTGTGTCTCTCAGTAATACTGCCATCCTCATGCTTTAGCACTTCCCTAACCTGGCTGCTCACATACCTTCGGTGTGCTGTGCTTGTAGGGCTTCAGGTTAATGCAGAAATTTGCCTTCAGAAATAAATTGTCTTTATCCATAAGTTCCTCTCAGCATCTTGGGAGATATCTGGTGTATTAGTTAGGTCTAACTGGTATAATTTTGAAGTAGTTTTCTACTAAGTCACAAGGCAGAAAGGATACCATGTTTGAGGGGTTCTTCTGTTAAGTTGCTGTTCTGGGTTGTTTGTAGTCTTAGTGCAAGTATCTTAAATTATGAGTACACATTATAATGGAGGTGAAATCAAGATTAGGTTGTCTCTTCACAGGTCCCAGCTCCTGAATTGAATGTTGAGAAGAAAAAAAATTCAGTTCTGACTTAGGAAACTTCATATTTCTTGTTCATAGTAATGATTCTATAAAAGAAAAGGCTTTGACAACGTAAGAGTTACTAATTCCAGCCAAAATCGGGATTCAGGTTATGATTTTAAACCCCCAAAATGCAAAGTTAGCCCTGTTTAGCTTGGATTATGTTTGGTAAATAGGAGTCATTGTTGCCTCTGTTAGTGTCATGCTTATGAGACCTTACCAAGGCTGTGTCTAGATCCTGAAATTATTTTTCTTGTTCTTGCCTGTAAGCCAGTCTAATAATCTGTTATCAAAGTTAAATTTTTTCTGGTATCTAATTTCAGAGAAATCCAGTTGCATGACAGCTCTGAAAACATGCAGCTGCTAAGAAATACAATATACACCAAACACCTGAGAAAAAAGAAGTTTTTAATGTGACGTTTTACCAGTATAATCTGAGACTGGCACAAATGCACTCTGAAGCTTTGGTCACAGGAGAAGTCCATCCTTTTCAGTTACTTAGGGATCCAGTCTGGAGCTCTTTCTAAAAGAGCTAATGAAGATATTTCTTTAAAACATGACATTTGAGTTGTTCTGCACTGCTTAAAGACCAAAAAAGTAACGAGGTGGGGAAAAAGAGAGGAAAGAGTGCTAAGTTTGAAGAACAACTAGAAAAGAGGGTAATACATACTTAGAAAAGGCAGGAAATGCTCTCCATAGTGGATGGTAAATAAAGGCAAGAGACTGGGGGGAAAGCAGTTTAGTGGGAACAGCAGGTAGCAAGGTGAAGGGACTGGAAGTGTAAAACAAGACACTTTCCTTTCTGCACATTGGACTCTCTGTGTCCTATTCCAGATGTACTTTTGCCCTTGTGCCTTAGGGTGGAGATTGACTCTTTTGGTTTTTTTGTTTATTTTGCTAGAAGAGGCTATTCAATCCATTATTTATAGGGGTGGACTATTTTCCTAGCTCACATGCCAAACAAAAGGCAGGATTGGAGGATGAGCAGCCAGGCTAGTATCACACACGCCCTTGATTTACAGCCTCTGAGGGTCTGTGTTCAAAGACTTGTTTTTCACACAATATATCTGTGTGTTAGCTAGAACAGAGAGAAGGAGTGTTTAACTATAAACTGCCTTGATGTACAGTTGTTTCTTTCAGTTAGAGTGTACATCAAATAAGGATATTAAATGTTTCTTTAAAAGTTTGTTGCAAGTTAAACATTTGTTTGATTTAAATAATTGAGTTTCTTGTGAAGAGACATTTCCCTCAGAAATGAGCACCCCTGATATCTTACTTTCTGCAGAAGAGCCTCTTTCAGTGTGTAGTGTCTGTTAGTTACTCTCCAGTGAAGCAATATTCAAAGTGCATTTTCTTGGTTTCACAATATATGAACATCCTTGAAAGTTCCTGAATCCCCCCTCCCTGCATGAACCAGAACATCAGAAGTGATGCCCCTTCCTGGTCTATGTCCACCAGCTCAAGTTTCTGTTAGAGTTGTTGCTCTTCTATTTCCAGTGTTTGTTAGTAGGAATGTGTAATGGTAGCAAGATACTTTCTGGTTTAATTAATTTGTTTTTCATAAATGCATTGTATTTCTTGTACCAGATCTCTTTGGCACAAAGAGTAGAAACCACATATGGTTCTTTGTCCAAATATGAGTTTTTAGTTTTGCATCAAATTATGAACCAGAACAGTAGCATTTTTGATTCCAAATCAAAGTTTTACATTGGTATACACAACAGTGACCAGTTAAATTTGGTTGCATTTTATCTGTTTTTCAGATTTCTTTTTCATTTAGATAGTGATAGACAAATTTGCTGGTAATTTGCTATTTTTAAGCCTGTAATACTGTATTGGGTTTGTGTGCTTTAGAGCCATGACTTCAAGGTCACTCTGAAAATGGCTAAGATCTTTGTGTTAATCACTAGTAATTATTGTTAATCACTAAGGTGATTATATCAGCCTTTCTACACAGTTGTTCGTCAGTAGTCCACGTTATTTTTCAACCCTCTGGGATATCTTTCCTGGTTGTTCAAGCCAGAAGGCTGATGTCCTCCTCAGGTACATTCTTGGGCCTTGCCTGCAGGTGAATAGCTGAATGGTGCTGATGTGTTCTGAATTGTGGCTTCTCTGTGGTCTCTTATCTCAATCATGTGGCTACAATGGTTGTCCAAGCCATCATTATTTTATGCTACAGTTAATTTGGATTGTCTTTTTTCTGACACTTGCAAATTATGTTTTATCCCTTTTGTATTCTTTCAGATAAATTCAAAGATTACTTTCTCTTCTCTTCTTGACATCACCCTCTCTTATCCTGTTTACTTGATGTTCCTTTTTTTGCCACATCAAACAAAATTTTGTTTTCCTTTCCAAGGCTTTCTACCTCTTTCTGATTTAGAGTCCCCTTTCTCATTATCTGTAAAGATTCCTACCTTTGCTCAGTCCACAAAAATTTAATTGCTCATTACTTTTTTCAAACAAGTTTCTTAATGCCTTTTTCCATATTGTGCTTAGTTAATGTGGATTTTTAACAAGGAGTAATTTGTACCTCATTGTCTTCTCTCAGTTACTTGTCAAAATTATGATGACAGTAATTATCTGTGGATAAGCTATTGGCATACTGATACTAATGCCTGTCACACGGAACGACCACTGTCTCATTGATGTTGTACTCCCTCACCTCCCTTTTTCTGTGTCTGCTTACTGTCTCTTGTTTTATACAGAAATAACACTGAAATTATAAGGCCTTTGAGGCATGAACTACTCTTTTCATGTAGCATAGCTGATACAATCCAGGTCTTGATCCAAAGCACTACATTAATATTAACAATAAAGAGCAGTAGTTGACTGCTGAATTCTCTCTCTTTTTCTCCCACTCAGAAAGGTGAGGCAGGACTGATGTTGTTACTACTTCTGTAGAATGAAGTGAAGGGTTAAATCTATTCCAGAAACACACAGTAACCTATTTTCAACCTAGACCTAATGTGCTGAAGAATATCAACTGTTACAATAACTAAACAGGTCTTCATCAGGAGATAACCAGAAAACAATGGGTTTCCATGTGTTTCACCCTTTATTTTAGTTCCTTTCATCCTTTTATTCTGTGAATTTTTCAGGCTCCAGTAAAATCCTACCATGGTAAGTCAGTTTCTTCAAAGTGACAGCAGTAGGAAGGCAGAGCAAAACTTATACATCAGCTCAAAGCAGATCACAGTATAGAATTTTATAGTGTAACACATCTTCAAAAGTAAATATCTAACATTAGCATGGCTGTCATGTCAGAGGCTGCTGAACATTGTATTTCAGCAACACACCTTGTATTTCAGTCTGGCTTGAATTGGTGCCTACGTGATGGTGGGTGCTGGTGTTAATCTAGAAAATTTGCAGTATATGGAGTTGCAAATATATTGATTGTCAATTTTGTCGTTGCTTTAGAACGTGGAGCAATTTGATGCTTCCTGTGACAGTACTAGCAAAGGAAAGTTTAAACTGCCCTGTTTCCTCAGCCTTTGTGGAGTTCTTCTGATCTCTGTAACGTACAGATAAAATCTCATGTCAAGACCATGTCCTGTTAGAGCTCTCAAAACAATGGCAGTGTTGCCATTCTGCCTCTAAAGGAAGTGGGGTGATCCAGCATTCTGCTGGATGAGTGCTGTGTCCAGTCACAGTCTCTCTGTCAGGCTATATTCAACCAGCCAATTCCTAAAACTTTTTTAAAATCTACATCACCAGTATGAAGATTTGTTTGTCTGCTTGCATTTTACATTTTATGCAAAGCAGGTCTTTCAAACTCAAGTCTCTTATTATTCTGAAACAATTGTGTGTCAGATTGTCTTTGTTTTCTAGCGCATTATAGAGATTCAGATGATCAAATTACAGTGTTTTCTGGGTGTCTTTTTCACACAGTATAACTGTATGTAAACTAGAATTGAGAAAGAGTTGAAATAATTCAAATGATCCTGAACTGAACTTGTAGGTACCAGTGTAAGCTGGCACATCACATATCCATGTGCTCTCTGTGATCTAAAATGCTTTCATTTTAATCCTTTCTGTAGACATTTTGTGTATTTTCTCACTGGTGTTTTATGATATATATAGGAGCATCTGTAGCCTAGTGTAAGGTTTTGAAAATCTGAAAGATCTCTGTGATTAACTTTTCTTCTCCGTGGTAAACTGAACGGCAGCATTCAATCTGAAATCAAGGGAGAGATTCCACTGAGGATTTGAGGACAGGCCTTAAAACAGCAAAACTGTTTTAAGCACTATGGACCTGCAACTCCTGCTGATTTCAAATAAGGTTGAAAATTTCCCATTATTTCACAGGATTAGCTCTAGTGTAAAGGAAAAGGCTTTAGCATCTTACTGCAAATATTTTCTTTACTCCTTTTCAGAAAAGGGAAGAAATATGCTTTCCTTAATGGCTTGAATTCATTTATTTCAAATTTAAAAAGACATTCTTGTTTTGAAAGGAAGAGATTCCTCAAAGAGAGACCCATTTTTAATGAATACTTACATGTATTTGGGTGGTCCTCAGATATGTAAATTAAGAACATTTGGAATTTAGACATGTTGAGCTTCTCATGAAAACGTGGTGAAAGTCCCTTTGGCTTTTGCGAGAGACAGATTTCGTTAATAAAAGATATTTATGCAGGTACTGACTTGATTTAATGTGCCAGCTGTGTGTGGCTTCAGCTCCTTGCTGTCATTATTAAATGAAGGATAAGCAGACAGATGCTTTTCAGCTGACTCTCAAACAGAAAAGAGGTCTTGGATGCTGCTCTTCAAAAGATTTCAGAAGCCAATAAAAAGAATTGAGTGTAGTGACTTCATTCATTCTGATGGCAGCTGTGCCACTGTTTCTTCAATTTGGGGGATGTAAATTAACATTTTGAGATTATTCCCTGTGGAACAATCTAATAGGAACCAAGCAGAAGCATGTAAACATTGAACTGATTTGAAATGTAAATATTGCAAATAATGTGGTGATTTGTCAAACTAAAAGGATTACAGATAGCTGTCCAAAAAGAGATACTGGAAGCTAGAAACACCAGAAATAAAGGCATTAGTTTTCTTTACCCTGCATGACAAGGGTAATAAACCCAGAAAGATAAAGTCAGGTAGGGAGGTTAAATTAACTTCCTTTATTGGCCATTTTCATTTCAAAAGCATATAAAACTGAGTAAGTATTAGATTGCTGCTGTTGAATTGAATGAGGTTCTGCTTTCATTTCATTTTTGTGTCAACCGTGCTTTATTTATTTTCCTTTCTTCATTATTTATGTACATTCACAAAACTATATTTAAAATTATTTATAGGTTTTGATTTAGAGTGACAACAGAGAGATCCATCTCATACTGTGTTGTGCATTCCTGCAGCTCTTAGCAAATGTAGTGTAATTTTTCTGGCCTGAGGCATTTTGTCAGAGGGTTATGTATAGTGCACTAAAACAAGAGAGATTAGTGTATATTGCATAATTATAGGGCCACATTTTAGACACCCCTATTTCTGTATTTGTTTTAGCATCTCTAGCATCAAGGGCTGTAATTGTGAGCTGATTCATAGCAAGCTGTGAGATTCTAATTATCTAACATTTTTAACTGCAGCTTCCTATCTGAATTCACTGGCAATGAGACTTTTCTTGGCCTGTTGCAATATTCATTAGGAGATCTTGTGTATGTCCTTTCACACAGGAGCTGACACTGGAGCAGGTACCCTCGGGAAAGAGGAGAGGACAGTTATGAAAAAGGAGTTTGGTGTATGAATTCACTGAAGTTCTATTGCTGTCAGTAGGAATTAGGGTTTCTTTAATAATGAAAAAAAAAAGGGGTACATTAGGAGCAGCAAGGGAAGCAAGTTTACAGTGCTGTGGTTTTTTTCATGATTTAGGTCCTTGCTTTTCGATGAGAGGCTCAAGCTTCCATTAGTAAGGGGTACATTGGTGAAGGGGGTTTATTAAAAAGAGGCAGAGGGATTTTTGACATGGTCAAATAGTGAAAGGACAAGGGGGATCAGTTTTAAACTCAAAGAGGAGATATTTAGGTGAGATGTTAAGAAGAAATTCTTTACTCAGAGAGTAGTGAGGTGTGGCAGCGCATTGCCCAGAGAAGCTGTGGATGCCCCATCCCTGGGTGTGTTCCAGGCCACGCTGTATGGGTTTAATGGGAGGTGTCCCTGCCCATGGCAGAGGGGTTGGAACTGGATGATCTCTAAGTTCCCTTTCAATCCAAACCATTCTGTGATTCTGTGGCTCTGATTCTGTGATACCCATATTTGGAGACAACATAAATTGTTTTTTCTGAGGGTGGTTGCAAATTTTGTTGTGTCAAGAAAAACATCCACCATCACCCACTGGTGTAGGGTTTTGAGCTTGAACTTCAGCAGGAGCTGCTTAAAGTAACTTTCAAATGAAATGTTCAGATATGCTTGGCAAAAGAAACAGAATGTGAAAAGGACTTCATTCCATTCTTGTATTTTTATCCCTATAACCTGAATCCTGTGCCACAAAGCCAGTCAGCATCAGTAGGGACAATTGTGCTGTTGCATTTAGGTCGATGACAATGGCCAGATTCCCTTTAGATGTTAAACCTTTCACCAGACAAAGTCCACATATATTTCATCAGTATATTACAGCCATATGACTTAGGGCCCTCTGAATAATTTAACACCTGAACATACTTGTTATTGTTCAAGAAAAAGCTTTCTATAGCCTAATTAATAGAGTGAAAGTTCAAAGGGATATGAAGTGCTAAGGGGTTTGTGCATCTCTGAAATCTTCTTCTGAGAGATACTTTAAACACAAAATAGAAAATTCAAAAGCAAAGTCACTGTATAACAAAGGGAATGGTTGCTTAGGGAAGAAAGTGAAATGAGAAAAGAGCATCAGGAAAACAAACATAGAGGGTTTCTTTTTCTCCTTGCTGGTCTCTAAGGGACCAAACAGATCCTTGGAATCTTCGCTGTAGTTCTTCCCTTCTGTTCCCCTTCCCCTCTTATACAACATTAATGATCTTAATTACGTTTTCTTGAACCTGATTGTGCTACTACTGTTCACTTTTGAGTCAGCTTCTAACTGAAAAAAATTAGCCCTTTCTAACCTGTATGATTTAGATTCCACACATTGTAGAATCTGTCATGTTTGACCTGGTTTTTTTAAGGTCACGTAAGAGTTCAGTGCTGTGTTAGCACACTGAGATCCAGCAAACTGAACTGTAGATTCCTAGAATGGTTTGGATTGGAAAGGACCTTAAAGATCATCTCGTTCCAACCTGCCTGCCATGGGTTAGGAACACTTTCTGTTAACAAATGCCTTTGCATGTATCTTGCATACTGAAAAATTGCTGTTTCATTCTCTCCTCAAAAGCAGATTATTTTATCACTAACACTTGAGACAATACATTTCCTCCACATGACTTACAGTTTTCTGATTTATTTATACTCACCTGGAGTACTTTGCCTAGGAATTTCATATGGATCTGGTAGATAGTTAAGATTTGGTTTTGAATTCTAGTACATATTGTATTTCAGTAATTGACAGGGAGCTGTATGAGTTTTAAATTAACACCAAATTGTGTGGCTCTTTAAAATTTTGACAAGCAGCAAAATGTTTGGTAAAAATTCTTTTCACTTGTTTCTGTCACTTTCAATAATGTAAACATTGCTGTCTCACAAACAGTAGGCCCTAGGAATCTATTCCAGTAATATTTATATTTCACGTTTTTCTAATAAAAGCCCTTAAGGTTTACAATGAAATTTGCACTTCTATAAGCAGTTGTTGACTAGGGAAAAAAAGAAAGACGTGGGTACAGTAGATATACCTTTTCATGTGTTTTTGGATGGATTCTCAGCTCAGTGCTGCTGGAGGAGTTGTTTGAGTTCAGATTTATTTAAGTAAGAGCAGTTTTGAATGAGTGACTGCTGAGAGATTAAAGCTGTCTCCAAAGACTGTTGTTCCTGGAATTTTGCAGCTCTCTGCATATAACTGAGGTGCTGTGTTGCTGCTTTCAGTATTCTGCCTAGCTATATACTCATTAATCAAAAGTGCTCACATTTTCTGTAAAACTGACGTTTCCTTTCAAAACTGTGTGATTGCCCACTTGCGTGCTGTATTTGCCATTAATCATCACAATACCAGGTACTTACGGGGAGGGGGAAGTTTCTGTAAGCTCTCCAATGTCTCCTTAGGTAAAAGAAGAGGAGCAGTCAGCCAATCACACGCTGATGATTCAGGAGACCCTGCAGCAGGCGTCGGTGGAGCTGTCGGAGCAGCATCACCTGGTGGTCTCCTCGGATGAGGTGGAGGGCATTGAGACAGTGACTGTCTACACCCAGGGCGGGGAGGCCTCGGAGTTCATCGTCTATGTCCAGGAAGCTGTGCAGCCTGTGGAGGAACAGACTGTGGGAGAATCAGTGCAGGAGCTCTAGAGAACAGTGTTCAAAGGAGATGACGTCTTGATTTGCCAAAGCCAGAAGTTTGGGGGTTTTTTTTCCCCAACCAAAAGCAAGCAAGATGACGGATCTTCAGTTAATTTGTGAAGTGATCTAACTGGGTGAATTGTATCGGTAACTTCGACATACTATGGACAAAACCTCCTCCAGAGTTTTTTTCCTAAAACATGCTCCTATTTTAAGGACAAAGTATTCTTCCCCTTAGAAGATCTCTCACTTGATTCCTGTAAATCCGCACAAACATTGTCTGTTCAAATTGAGTTATCCCATGATAATAAAACATCTATAAAGGTAACTAGACTGTCCAGAAAAGTCCATACATCCCATTTTATGCATCCTTAAAATGTTCTTGACTTGACTGAAAGCAAAGTTGTTTTTTCTTTAAATTAAAAGGGCCTCTTATTTCTGAGTACTCGCTTAGAAAGTGTCTGCCAAGCTGTGGATCTAACCCAAACAAAGGCTCAAGACTTTAATTAGAAACATACCACAGATGGACTGTAGTTTATATTTGTGAGATAATCCTTTGAGTTTGGGAAGTATTTAAAGCCATATATGATAATTCTGTGTACAGGCAGGATAACTGTTATTTAGATATTTGAATAATGTTAACTGTTTCCATCCTACTGAGTAAATACCTGTCTGGTATCATAAGATGAAACCAAATCTGTCAAATCAAGGAAATATTCTTTTGTTTTTAAGAAGAAAAATATATTCAAAAGAGTTGTAAATTATATGTATGTTCATATGTTTTAAATAGACATGCTTGTAAATATGATTGTGTGAAAAAGCTTGTAAAAAAACTTCAGTAAATATTGACAAGAATCTAGTTAATTGTGCATGTATATAATTCCACATTTTTGTTCATGAATCTTGAATTGTTTCTGGTTTAATATTTTTAAATTTGAGCTATAAAAGTTATTAATTAATAACAAAATTTCCATGTTTCCTTCTAATGCTCTAATTTCTTAAGTGTTGGCTTCCCTTTCACAGCTAAGTAAAAAATCCTGATTTGCATTGACTCTGACAAATTATTCCTCCATTTAGTAGCCTCTAATCAAGAGAGTAGCACTATGAAGTCCCAGCAGATCTTTCTATGTGATGATTGACTTTTTTGAAAGGTCTCACAGAAATTAAGAAGGAACACTAGTTGTGGAAGGACCTCATGTTGCAGGATGGTTTAAGCATCTGTACACAAAGGGGAAAATTTGGACCCCACAGGGCAAAATACACAGGAGAGGGAAATGGAGGTTTCAACATTTTCTACATCCCTGATTTATTATAGCCACAGAGCATAATTTCTCTTTCTTGAGTAGAGAAGAAGATGGGGCATGCCTTTCTTTCTGATACGATTTGGTTTCTGTGCTGGCTGTGGTTCCTCTCGATCTCAGCACCGTTTTTTGATACTTGAGATATTAGCCAGCTATTGTAGCATCCTAACTTACATGAGGCAACACTGACAGGTTTTGTACTGGATCTGTATTTATCTGAAAAATCCATAGGGTTAAAAATGGAGAGAAACTATGTACTCTGCTATTTTACCTCAAATTTTGGATTGTATGGAATTGCAGCTAGAGACAAGAGTACTACAGAGATGATAATGTTAGAGCAGCTGTTCCTACCATAAGGAATTGCACTCCTTGAGTATACATATTTGAAATTAATGCTTTTAGTAGCATGTTTTCCAACAAGATTACAGAAGTGACATTGATGCAAGTCAGATTTTTGAAACATATTGTAATATTTTTAAGTCTTCTAAAGTTATAAAGTTCTTAGTCCACACAGCGTCTGAGCACTGCTGTGTAGAATATGGCTTTTCATCCGTTCAGTGTTAATAAAGGAAAAGAAAAATGGTTTCACAATCCAGTAAATTTTCTCACAACATGTACATGTGCTTTACAAACCTAAAAAACCCAAGTCAAGCCCAAAACACATAATAAACCCCCTGCATCTCACAAATGAGCAGTACGTTAGCACAGCGGAGAAAGGAAGAAAGTAGCAGAAATCATACATTGCAAGATATTAAAATGATCGAATGTTTTAAGACCCAAGTGGGCAGGAAATTTGGCACGTGAGGGAACCTTTTGGAACTGTGTTCAACGTGCACGATCAGGACTTGATTTTTGGCTTGAACACTTCATGCCTGCCTATGGAGGAGTCTGATTGCAGAAGCTTCAGTAAATTCAGTGGCAATGTGAAAATTGACCCAGTGAGGAAGTTTCAACAGCTTGGCCCTTGTGAAAATCAAACTCCTGGAATGGAACCCTACTGAATGTTTGAGACCGACCACTTAGGAAGAACTTTTTCCAAAGTCCCACCTAACCTTTTAATGGAGGTAGAATTTGCAACCCATCTTACACCTTAAAAGACTGCAAGCCTTTTTGTGTCTTGCTTACATACAGAGTTGTATTTATGTAAGAGTAGTGAGATTCAACTGAGGACTCTGCTACTATTGTTGAATAAAAATAATACTTTTATTTCTTAATTCTTTTGATCTGTTAATAAGGGTAAGTGTTACCAGAGCTCACAGAGCAGAGCTGAGTGAAACAGATGGTGTGCACAAAGCCGTAGTTTATGGATTGTTGTATTTGGTTTTGTGGTTTATGGTTGGGTTTCTTTACACCAGATTACAATTTTTGCTTTTTATAGATACGTGTGAGCTGTATCTGAAGGTTTGAACAGGGAGTGACACGAGCTCATGTACAGATGGCACCATTAGCAAAAATGTGGCTTGTGTAGGTAATGCTAATACTGCAGTTCTGCCCATAACATGCTGAACTGCAGATGTTCTTTTCCCTTTTGTAATATGAGGACAGTGAGGTTACTGCACGTGGCTTGTCAGCTTCTCCATTTGCATTTCCAGCTTCCCCATCATAGCAGACATAATTTCCATCAATAGCAGCACTACTCCATTTGTCTTTTTTTCTTCCTTCAAATGAGGGCAGCTTTTAATCTGGGAAGACTTTCATGTTCACTCAGTCACAGAGATGTATTTTGGCTCATCCTGAGAGTATCAAACTTGCTATTAAGACATAAATATGCAGTATCATACTCATCCCTGCTAGAGTTCCACAAGGTAATTGATTAAGGTGATCTTTCATGTGTTCCTGTTCTCAACTTGCCTATATTGTGCTTCACGTGATTAAAAGCAGTGCCACACATTTCAAAGGACAGTGCAAATTACAGAGCTCTCTTATGTGCCTAACAAAATATTCTGTTCAAGTCCATTGTGTTCCCCCTCCATCAGCCTTGAAGATGGTTGAAGCAGAGAAAGGAAACCATCCTGTGTTTCTCTCTTGATATATACTAATGGACAAAAATGCTCTGTCTGTAAACTAATTCCTTGGATTCAAACCTTGGAATTGAATTCCGTTTTGTCTACAACTGAAAACTCCTGTACAAAGCAGATCCCAGTGCAAACTCATCATTCCAGAATGACCTTTTCTCAGAAAAAGTTGCCAGTGACCAAGCTGGTCACCTTTGTTCAGATGAACTGGCGAAGTGTTTCAGAGTACAGAACGTGTTGATGCTTCTGGGAACGACTTGCTGCATTGATAAAAAGCCAGCAGCTATGATAGATATTTGTCAAGGAGTGCAGACTTGGCCCTCAGGTACAGTGGAGCTGAAGTTCAGCATAAAAAGAGATTACTGCAGCTGCAGCAGCTTCTGGTCAGCAAGCGACTCCAGCTAGTCAGGATGTTCCTGCCCTGATAGTGCTGTGGGCAGGAGGGAACGTCGGCTGAGCAGTTCAAGAGTTGCCTGCTTGTTTTAGTGCAGCTCTCTGCTCTATGAATGAAGTTTAAGGTGCCTAATAAATCTTGAAGATAGTTTTTAAGCCCTTTGGATGAAGCAAAGGCATGGCAATACCTATCCCAGATTAAAAAAAGCAACCCAAACTTTCTCCTACATGCACACATTGCTCCCACAGTCCCGACTCTTCCTCTCCCCACGGGATGCAGGGGTGTGGATGGGGCGGGGCTGGGTCCCCCCTGCCCCTTTGGGCTGCTGCTCTCTCCCCCCTGCTGTCCCTGCCCCAGCTCAGGCCCTTCCCCGGGCTGCAGCCCCCCGGGACAGCTGCTCCTGCTGGGCCTTTCCCTGAGCCCTGGTTCCTTCAGGGGAAGGCCATAAGGTAGGAGAGCCTGGTGAAACTGGGTGGCAAAACAGTTACAAACTGGTTAAACTTTAATTAAGTGGAGGCTTTCTGCTTTATCCATATCAGCTTACAACTCCTCAGAAACCAAGACAGAAGGAGTTGGAGTCAAGGATTACTGAAAATATTCTTTGTCTCTTCCTCCGCTGTCTCTTGACTGAGGTTTCCATCAGTTGACCAGTTGATTGATACCAGGTCTGGATACTGTCTGGACACAATCCTGTGCCATGTGCTCTGGGATGGCCCTGCTGGAGCAGGGAGATGGGACCAGGTGACCCACTGTGGTCCTTTCCAACCTGACCCATTCTGGGATTCTGTGAAGTGCCCGTGTTCTCCAATCAACAACGTTTAGGGATTTCACCAGAGGGGAAGGAGCAGGGCTTAGAGTGATAACAAACCCATGGAATGATGAGGTTGTCATCAAGGAAAATAAATATTAGGCCAAAAAACAGGATTAATATCCTTTTGGGGAGAACTATTAGCTTGGAAGGTAGCAGAAGCTCTTCTTGAGTTGTTCTATTATTGCACTGAGTAAAATACAGCCAGACATTAGGAGTGAGCCTGGTGGGAAGAACAGGGCAGCTCACCTCAAAGGTTTCTCTTACACCTCAGATTTCTGGGCATTTAGTGACAGCAAAAGAGAACAAAGTGACAAAAGGCCTTTTTTATATTCGGAACCACACCTAACAAGGATGCTTGTCAGAGCTCACTCTGAAGGAATTGATGGGATGGGCATTGATGGGATGTTAAATAAGAGCAAAATCATCACTTACTCTTATGTCACTTAATCTTCATGAAATGTTCAGTGCAAGGTTTGAAGTGAGTAGTGGCTGCCAGTAAAGTAGAAAAACAAAGTAAATGTCTCTGAAAATTCTATAAATTACCTTTTTATTTGCTATAAAAATATTTTACAGGCTTGTTTGCTAAAAGGGGATGAAGAGAGAAATTACAGTCAATATGTTGCACAGAGCTCTTCCTGATTTTTGAAATTTAGAAAATTTTCCTGAAAAGCAGAAATAACTATCAGCCTAAGTAAATTAAAAGGGATCAAAAGGTCTTCACTGTTTTGGCATGAAAGCAGACTGGGAATTTATGGAGCAAGCCTTGTTATGGGTTTTTCTTCAGTTTAAGGAATGTTATCTTCTGGAAAATAAGGGATCATTTTGTGTTGTGCACCCAGATTAAATACACTGCAAGTGTATTTTACAGGAACACAAAGATATATGAGAATGAGACCACAGGAGCTCCACATTGGTAATATTCTTTATGGGCTAGCAGTGAAATAAGGGACAAAATATCACAGTGGATTGCAGAGCTAGTCAATGTTTTTACGCTTCGTTTTGGGAATGGTTCTCCTTTTTGATTAGCCTCTACAGCATTTATTTTGCTACTACAACTGGGAGTGAAAATACTTTCTGGGACCTGAAAGCTGAATGGGCCTTGGGTATTAAAAAGTAGGGTACAGACTTTTAGTGCTAAAGAGCTTGTTCAAATCCACATTCAGATAGTAGTAGTCAAATATTCCTTTCATTTAATGGTAACTAAATGAGTAAAGAGTTCAAATCCAATATATGCCAGAAAAGGTCTAAATCAAGAAATCTCTCACCCCTTGGTCAAAGGCCAGTCAGTTTCTCCAGCAGAAACAACCTTACACTTATTCCCTTACACTTCCCTTGAAGCACATTGGGCAGTTTCACCTGAGCCCTCTGCTCACAGAGCTTTTGGGCAAACTCAAGTGGGCAGCTGGTCATGAGCATTTTGGGGACCTCACTGATACCAACCAATGTGGAATTTATGGCATTCAAAAAGAGCACAGTGGTGACAGGATAAAACTCCTTGCACTGGTATGGCTAAGGCTGGGACTATCCTGAGTCTATATTTTAGTGTTGTATTACTTGAATATGTTTATTCAGAACAAATCCTTTTCCCACTTGCCTGAATAGATTATTTTTTTTCTGGAAAAAGTTCTTTGCTAACATAATGCACCTATACTAGAAATGTGGCCTGCTGTAGTTCTCTTGTCTCTCTGCCTCTTAAGGTGTGTTTAAACCAAAACATGGACAAAACTGTAGATGGTGTGCTTTAGCCACTCTCATGCTTTCATTTTCCTGGGTCAGAATGGAAAAAAAATAAACCAAACCAACAAGCTGAACGAAAATTTAAATTTGTATGTCATTTAGCAGAAAATAAAGGGATTGCCACAATGATAGTGTTATGCTTGTTGGTGATTAGTCTAATATTATTTCTGCTTCTCTTTACCTGAAGCTGCATCAGAACTTCCAGCTTTTCATGTGATGCTCTTAACTACAGAGCCTCTGCAGAGCCTTGTCTGAAGTGATGAAAATACGGGAAGCAGGTAAAAGTCAGACTTTGGTGTAAGGTTGCTGTTACTTTTGAGTGAGCCTAATATTAATTTAGTCTTACTTAAAACAGGGACTCAGCATGGAATCCATTCCATGGTATTTTACACTAAGGAGGATGGAGGATGCACTATGTGCAAAGTTTATTAGCTTTTGGGGTTTTTGTGGGGGTTTGTTTTGTTTGGGGGGTTTTTTATTGGTTTGGGTTGGGTTGTGTTGGGTTTTTTGTTTGGCTGGTTGGATTGGTTTGGTTTTTTAACCATCACCTTAAAAACTGTTAAAGAAAGCCAAGTGTAACACAAGTTCTGACAATAATTAATAAAAAGGAAATATTTTACCATGTCATGTTCTGGAGTTAATATAGGCCTTTTTATTTTACTATTAGTTTGTAGTAGATCAGAATTAAGTCAGTGGTTGTCGTAGGTGCTGTGAAATCACAACAAAAATCCTCAGCCCAAAGGTCTTCCTCTCTAAGTATGTGGGATTGATATGAGTTCTTAAAATACAGAATTTTTTCATGTGTGTAAATGGAGATTTAGAGTAGGGGATGGCTGTAAATCTGTGGCAGAGCCAAGAGAAGCCAGGTAGCCTTGTGTTGTCTTTCCTCTTGAAAAATATAAGGAAGTTTCAGGAAAGTCTGCAGCCAGGTGGAGGTAAACAGATGTAGATTGGATATTAGGGAAAAAGTCTTCACTGAAAGGATGGTCAAACATTGGGTCAGCTGCCCAGGGAAGTGGTGGAGTCACCATCCTTGGAAGTGTTCAAAAAACACGTGGATGTGGCTCCTAGGGACATGTCTTGGTTCGTGGTTGGACTCGATGTTCTTACAGGTCTTTCCCCACCTTAGTGATTCTGTGATTCCATGTGGAACCACTCCTGGAAGGAAGCCCAAAGGGGTCTTAGCGGACACTGCTCTCTGCTCTTGTGCCTTTGTGACTTCATGCAATGCAGGTGGGGCACCGTGCCCTCCGTGGCTGGTGGATCTACAGCTCTGTGAACAAGGGAGGGACTGGAGCTTCCTGAATTCTGGAGACTTGTATTTCCTTGGCAGGTGAGTGGAAGCACAAAAGGACAGACACTGGCTGAGTGATGGTGGCGTGATTGAGTTACGCTGGTTTTCAATTGTAGTTTTCAGTATTCTCAGTGTGGGGAATTACATGGGACCAGCTCTGAACACCTGTAGATACCTCAAATCAGGGTATCATGTCCTATAGCTGCTGTCCAGCCTTAATGGCAGGCTCAGTAGATGCCAGGGTAGCAGTGTGACACCAGGGCAAGAGTAAACACAGCCTGCAAAACCACATGTAAGGGATATTCTTGAAAAGTCTGATTTGGTGGTGTTGCAAACCAGAAGTATATCTGTCTTGAATTAACAATATTAATGTTAAGAGTGTTAGCAGCAAAAGTCTGTATTTATAATTTTCTCTAAGGAAGCCACTGGACTTCTTTCCTCCTGACCACACCTCAGAGCAGTGAAAGTGTTTTGTCTTAGGCTACAAACTATGGTTTTGGCTTTCTCCTCTCTTTCCACAGCCATGTCCACCAACCACTAGAGTCTGTACTTTATGCCTAAATTGGTTCACAAAGACTTGAGGGCACTGAGTGCTGCGAGGCATCAATAAGGTTTCCAGGCTGGGTGTCAGGATGTCCCACATCACAGCTCAGCATAAAGCCAGATTGTTGTTTAATTGCATATTTCCCAGTGGAGCCAAGATCCATCTGAATTGGACATTCATGCTTATTCCCTTGTTCAGAAGAATGCCTTGCCTCTCTCGCTCTGCTTTCAGATCCCTTGATGCTCCTTTGTTATGCTGAGTGCTTAGGTTGGTCTATTTTTCAATTGCTGTTCAAGGCAGTTTGCCTTATCCACATACTCAGAAATGTAACAGGATTCTGTGTTTTGGAGGATTTTGCTTGGATCCTGCCTATAAAACAGAAGGCACTGAGACTTGGATACTTTGTGATTCACTGCGAACCAAACCATTTCACTGAGCCTGACACCACAAGGGTATACGAATTTGTGTTTAAATCACCCTCCCAGTGATTTAGAAGGGTTAGTTAAATACCTGATTTAGAAACTAATAATTGAGCCTGTGTGAGGTGGCAATTATGCATGCAGTAATTGAATGTGCTAGGAACATGTGTCATGAAAATGGGAACCGATGGGATTATACCACTTCTCAGGAGGTTTTAGAGATTGAGAGGAACAGCAAGTATGGTTAAAAACAAAATTAGCTGTGCATATGTAGAGATTATAAAGCATCAGCAGACAAACAACAGAACTAATGCTCCACTGCCAATGGCTGGGAGTTCATTGCCACTAAATGAGCATCCAGCTGCATGTGGATGGAGGTGGGAGCTGGATAGGGATCACTGCACTCCTGACATGCAGGTGGATGGGGAACTCTGGCAATACCTGGAATATGAGATGAAGCTGTTGTAGAAACAGATGCAGAAGAGCTGCACCACCATTTCTCAGCATCCAAAGGTCAGATCTTCTTTGCATAAGCCTGCTGCACTGCAGCAGCCCTCCAGACAGGTAACAGCCTACGAGGGTCCCAGGGTGCTGGGATGTGTTCGCGCCAAGAACTCTTGGGTTTGTAGTGTTGTAGGCAGCAGGTGAGCATCAAAGAAGTCAGTCCAGAGAAAGAGGCAGTTTAAAACTTTCACCAGTTTCTAACACATAGATTATCCCAGCAGAATTGCACAGCTACTAATAAATCATTTCTCCCCAGATGAAACTCTCTATTACATTTGCTTACACAAAACTCATGAAGCTATCTATGATAAGGTTGTCTGCTGACTGCAAATAGAGTCACAATCCTTCTGGGTTATTCTTGCCATCCTTTGTCATTCATGGACCTGTTGGAGTAAGTCCACTACAGATGATCAGTGGGCTGGAGCAGCTTTCCTACAAGGACAGGCTAAGAGAATTGGGATTGTTCAGCTTGGAAAAGAGAAGGCTCTCTGGAGACCTTACAGCATGTTTGAGTTCCTAAAGGTGCTACAAGAAAGCTGGAGAGGGACTTTTTACAAGAGCAGAGAGTGATAGGAAAAGAAAATGACCTTGAGCTGAAAGAGAGGAGGTTTAGATTGGATGTTAGGAAGAAATTCTTTACTGTGAGGGTAGTAAGGCCCTGGTACAGGTTGCCCAGAGAAGCTGTGGGTTGCCCATCCCTGGAAGTGTTCAAGGTCAGGCTGGACAAAGTTTTAAGCAACCTGGGATAGTGGAAGGTGTCCCAGCTAATGGCAAGAGGGTTGGAGCTGGATGATCTCTAGGGCCACTTCCAAGCCAAACCAATCTATGATTCTGTGAACCTCATTATATATGTTCATAAGTAAATTGAACATTGTTTTCCTAAATACTTACAAAATTTGTAGTGTGAAACTAGAACTTCAATTTATAATCCTAAATTAAGTTGTTTGGCATTAAAAAGAAGCCTGGAAAATTAATTAATCTGTACATTGTCAACTTTGTGCATTGGAAGACATCTTGCCACTGCTGTGCTAAAGCCTAAGATGTCACTGAAGTTTTCAATGAATGTTGCCTTAGTGCAAAGTAAACATCTGGATTTTGGTTTTTTCCTAATCTGCATATTAATTACTGTCACACAGCTGATGCAGTGGGCTGCAGCTAGATTCATCCCATTTAAATCACTCTAATCCTTTGCAAGCTTGCAAAAGCAATTATTCTGCATTTCCATCTAACACTGTGAAATACAAACTTCAATCTGTTCGGCTCCTGCTCCAGACCCTTGGTGACCTTTCTGCTCATACACCAGCAACACTGACAGCAATTAATTTCTTCTCTCATTGGGAACATTCTCTTATTGATCTACTCTTCACAAAGAATGGCAAACTCTTACCTGCTGGACCATTCTTTGAGTAATGTCTCTCTCTCGTTTTTACTCTTACCATCCTCAGCGTTTGGACCAGGCACTTCATGGCACAGTTTTTCAGTTCAGCACGGGGACCACGCTGCCATCGATTCCTGGTGGCATCTCCCGGCGTTGGCCGGCGCTGCGCTCTGGGAGCCCAGCAGCCCCCTCTGCATCTGCCCCGTGTGTTACATTTCTGCCTCGGCAACGAGACATTCTGTGCTGCTTAATTTGTCCTTTGGCTGGAATTGTCTGCTTCATCAGCTTGATTTAATTGACCATCTAGAGAGCCTGAGGTGGAGCTGTTCCACTGGCTGGAGGGCAGCGGGTACGGTGGGCACAGCCACCTCGTGGGGGTGATGCACCAAACACATTAATGTGCCAGAGATCTCTCTTAACAGGCTTGAATTCCACTCTGCTTTAGGATTACATAGTCCACTCAACACTGCAGTAATTCACTTCCTCGTGGATTTCAGTTTCAGATTCTCCCATGTATTCCTTACCTCTTTTGTAAAATCTCTTTCCAAGTCGGAACTCATTGAGCCGGAGCCTTTCTTCACTAACACAATGATGGTAATCACTATTTCATGAGTGTTGCTAGCATCTCGCCTGGTTTTCACAAGTTCTAAGAGAAAACAGCAAAAACATCACTTGTCAAACTTACCTATGTTTGCATGGAATTGAGAGGAATGTGACCACTTGCAGAGCTGTGACTGTTTCCAGCAAGTGGCCCAAAACTGGAGTTCTCGTTACAACATTCTCTTGTAGCCTTTCTTCTGAGCACAGGTGACACTTTATTTCAATCATTCTACAGAGCTAAACAAGATGTAGGAAATATGCAGCTCTATAAAACAGGGAAATGTCAGCCTTCTCAGGTGATTCAGAGATTAGTCCACCTACAGTTTTAAGTACCTTATTTTTATGTGTGTGTCTAATCCTTCTAGGTAATCCTGCTTACTTGTTAGTGTTTCAAAGACAGATAATTACAGCTTTTGGAATTGATGTGGAATCTCAGACATGTTGTGACTGGTGGGGATTCAACAGTGACACAGACAGGTGAGCAAGATGGAGCTTATTGCAACTCCTATATTTAGTTACATGCATATTTTAAACTAACAGACACCATTTTATTACACATTATGAAATTACAGAGCAGTGATAATAATTTAATTACCATTATTAAATATTTCTGTAGCTGTACCGATTTATACCTCAGTCAGAATCCTTCACAATTATCTGAGAAATTACAGTCCCTGTCCAACCATTCTGCAAGTTGAATTCTGAGGTACCTGCATTGTCCAATAAAGGACCTCACCTGTCACATATCCTGCCAGAGCTGCTCAAACTCTTAATGCACTTCAAATAAAAGACCTCGTGTCTTGGCGACTTGAAAAGGAGAGAGAGAGGATATGCCTTAGCAGCCCAGCCTTTCACACTCTCCCCATTTTTTCTTGCCTTGTGCAGCAGCTGCTGCTGAACTTCTCCTGATTTGCATGCTGACAACACCAGGTTATCTCAGATCGTTGCTGTTGTGTGACACGTTCAGGACTTGTTTTTGGGAGCAGCTGAACTGCTCATACAGCTGGAGAAGGAACCCTTAATGGAAGGCAGTGTCAGCAGCTGCTGTGGCCATCTACACAAGCCACCTCTTCACTGGTCAGAGCCTCACGGGTGTGAAAATGAAAATTTGGCCCCAAACGGACAAGGTGAAAGGAAGGGAAATTTTGATCTCCCAACGCAGTCATTGTTGGATTAGTTTGTTACTCCTTGAGCTCAAGAACAGTTTTGTTGATAATTTCAGAGGCAAAACCCAGTGCACCTCTCCACCACGGGACTGGAACTCAGCATCCTAGATGAATATGTAAAAAGGTAACATAAAATCAAATTTTCAAACACTCAAGCAATAGATTTCATTTTGTATAAAGAAAAAACTCATTTGGCAGCTGCTGCTAATACAAAACGTCAAAGATTACATGTTAATTGACTCTCCAGCCAGGACTTGCTTATTACCATTCAGTAAGATCTGTGTGCAAGACAAATTGAGATTTGAGCAGTGCATGGAACAGCCGTGAAAGTACTTAAACGGGAAAAAGCATCATGAGGAAAGGACATTGAAAGTCTGCTCTTATTTGCTGTTCTGCCTCATTCTTTCACCCTTTCTAGTTTCTAGTATTTTCATCCCTGCTGTGCAGTTTTTTAATTAACATCTCCTCTAAAAATGGGGGGTGAGTAATGCAGCCCCAACCTCAAGTCACTGGCTGTATAGATTGAAAAAAGAAACTGCTCTAGTCACAAACATGAGATGGAAAAGTAACAAAGGAATGGGGGAAAAAAAACCAACACCCCCTGCTTTCCATCAGGTCTCTTTGAGTCTGATCCAAAATCCAGTGAAAGAAAGGAGATCCTTTTTTTTCATCGGCTTCTGTGGGCTTTGGAGAGAGCTCTCTGCTGGAACAAGTGCCAGCTGTTCTTCTTTAATGACTGTAATTGGTAACAGCGCTGCCGTAGGGGAGGATAAAGGAAGCAGCATTCGGTGTCTCCATGGGAAAAGGGATGTTTGTGTAATGTGTTGTCCCCTGTGTTTATGGCAGCAGCATGGAGTGAATGTTTGCTGAGAGTGTTGTTTGAGTGCTGGAAATGCCCCGTGAAGACACTGCAGCCTCCTCCAAGGGCAGGGTGGAGATGAAGGACTGGTATTGGCATCCCTGGCTATGATGACTTAATCCTTATTTTGCACTTGCCCCCATCCATGCATCTGAGAAGATCAAAGTGCTGGAAGTCAGGAAACTCTTTAAGGCTCTCAGCCTTTTTCTGGAATCAGCCACCTGAAGATGTGCTTGGCTGCTCTGTGATGGATATTGCACACTGAGTAGAGCGATTTTGTCTGAATGCATCAAGCACGTGCTGCCCTCTTGAAGGCAGGGAGGAACGGGGCTACGAGTTGCTGGCAGGTTTCGAGGGAGCCCCAAGATGCTTTCTGGTGCCTGTCAGAAGCTCCCCTGCCACTTCCAAGCATCTGAAAAAGGAAGCAGGGTTGTTTTCTTTACGAGCCTATGCAAAGCAGCTTGTGTTGCTTCAGCAAGCCAGGAAGGGACATGGCATGTCCTGCCTGCACTGCCCTGCACGTGTTTTGGGAAGGCTCTGGAAGGGTTATGTTGTGCCCTGCCAGCTCAGGCCTGAAAGCTCCTTGGCAGAGGTGGGAAATGTATAGTTCTTTCAATTTGTAATCTGTTACTGTCTGCCCTAAAATCTGGTATTGTCACCTAACGCTTTTGCTAAAAAAGAGCCTATTTCTCCCCCTCTCCACCCTGGAGTGATGCCAAGGGGTTTGGTTTTTTTTTGCTTTTTCCTAGTTTTATTCCTGTAACCTTATTTCCTAGTTAGAATTCCTGTAACTTTTGTTCATTGTAACTCTAGCCCGTAATACCCCATATCCCAGACAAAACAGAGTCACTTAGCATCCTAGCATTCCAGAGTTGAGGACGTTAGAACATGCTATCGCGGGGTGACAACTAAAAAAATGAAAGTTAGGAGAGAACAGAAGACTCCAATAGAAGGCTGCCATGAGGAATTGAGCCATGAATTCTATCCCTTAATTGGAGAATCTTTGTAAACTATGTTAATTTGTTAGACCATAATATATGGAGCTGTTGCGACAAGAGGAGATTTTTCCCTTTTCCTTACCCAAATCTATCCTTTGTTTTGTACACTGGGCTTTGTGTGTAGGGAAGGGGTGCTTCCCCCCGCTCCCCGTGACTGCAGCTTGCTTGGAAAACTTCCAAAATAAAGGATTTTTTTGCTTTTCTCTACCTTCATAGAAAGGCCTCAGCTCCTGCTTGTAACTCTAGAGGCAACAGGAGGACACCATTATCATACAGGCTTTAGCTGGGTGCTGGTCCCAGAGCAGCATTTAAAGTCTGTGCTTTTTGAAGCGTGGTCAATCCAAATTTGTATCCAGAGGAAAAACATCCAGCAGAAGCAGAGCTGCACACCAGCAGCAGCATTAACATACAGCTCCTTCTTTGGGGCACGGGAGTGCAGACCCCGCATTGAAAAGTGGCAGATTCTGTTATCGGAGGGTGAAGGGAATGACAGGCCAGGCCAGCTCTTGTCACAGCCGTGTCAGGGATTGAGTGACAGAGGAAGGACAGCGATGTGTCTCTCCCGGCAGATAGTCAAAGATAGTGGCCTGGAGTCAGAGCCACGTTGTCACTCAGCCATTGTGAGATGTGACAAAGCAGCAGCGGCTGCCCTGCCGTTTAGAAGCCGCATGAATTATTAATAGAGCACTTACACAAGTTAAGGGAAAAAAAAGAAAGGAAAAAACTCAGCACGCTGCGCTGCAAATACAGTGATAACAATTCCTTCCTATCTTCTTTTCTCTTCTTAATCAGAAGATGGAACATTCTTGTTTGGTTGCTTCTATCTCTGTTTAATAAGTAAGTGGGCTTGGAGTGGCACAGCCTGGGTTCTGAGCAGATTCTACTGAGTTTTCCCCAGTAAAAGTTTCTGATCTTTCTCTGTTTATAAAATTCTTTGTATAAAACCCTAAACACAACCAATAAAGTTTCCCTCTCCACCACCACTCCAGCCCCACCAGCCCTGCCCCATCAGCCCCTTCCAATAATGTAAGTTCTGTTTTTCCTCCCCCAAAAGTCATCATGTTGTGCAAACTGGCGAGATAGGGTCTGCTCTGTTGTTAAATTTTAAGTGAAAATCAAATTTTTCTCTTCAGAAAGTGTAGGAGATTGTGACATGAATTGAATTTTAAAATTTAATCACAGTCTGTTGTCCAGAGAAGTTTCTCCTCAAATGCTCAAACTGAAAGGCAGCTGTGTAGGCAGGCAGTAAGTAACAAACTTGAAATGATTGGCATTAGTATTTTTCAGGGAATCAAGGATTTATAAGCTATTACTTTGTACCAGTGCTCTTCTAAATCCCAGCTGCAGGATTTCTTTGAATTAGTGATGTGCTTGTGCTAGCCTTTAATATTTTCTCAAGTACTCTTAGGTCCCTTCCTTCTATTTCACCCTTACAAAGACACACAACTTGAGTCTGGCAGCCTGAAAACATTTCTAATGGGTTAAAATTAGCCCTTTTTTCACCTCTTTTGTGTCTGAGGCACACTTGTAATGCTGGAGATGATTTGCAACTGCTGCCAGTAAAACAACAGTGAAATGGAAGTTCTGATTCTTCATTTCCAAACGGGCTGTTTATGGGTCACCGTGGGGACCCTTCTGGGGTACAAACGGCTTGGATGCCTTAAGGGAGTGGTTCTGTGTGTCTGTCTTCCAGTTCATGCAGGTTTTCTGCCAAGCATTTGTTTGTTCCTGGCCCTCTCTAACCCTCAGTTTACAAAATAACTTGCATCGTCCATCTCCTCCTCACTCCTGTGCTGTGCGGCTGCAGACGGGCAGCTGAGCACGTCTGTGGTGTGACCAAACGGGAGAAAGCAGCAAATGGCATCAGCAGCACTGCTGGAGACCGCGGGGGATCCCTGGGTGTGGTGGGTTGTGTTATTAAGGTCTTTTTCAACAGCCATTCTGAGGAGTGGGGCCACTGGGCTCCGGATAACTCTCCCTTAGGAGCAGCAAGGATAAACTTCACATGGGTTTAAGGAAGGTGTGTGATGGATCTGAGTGAGGTTAAATGTGGTGTAAATACCTGTGTTAAACAAAGAGCAGCTGGCAATGGCTGTATCTCTGGGGGAAGGCACACAGGGTGAGGTACACATGATCCTGCACCAGCACAGGCTCTCTGTGAGGAGGAGATGGTGCCCTCCCACCAGAAGACAAGGAGGAGCAGTGCCCAGGCATGGGGGCTGTTTTATGGACAGATGAACATGGGATGTATATTATGGCATTGGCTGGTACCTTCCCACAGTGTTAAGTACAGACGTGTTTTAAAAGGAGAAATAAAATCCTCGCCTGCAGGAAGGAAAAGGCCCTCCTCAGACATCTTATTTTTTAAAATTATTTTAAGGTTAACAAATTTTATTTATATCCCCAGTAAGACACCCAGACAAGTGCCTCCCCGTGAGACCCAAGAGGTCCAGCACCCAACAGGGCCCCACCGCCAGCTTCTGGAGGCTTTTGGCACTGCTGACAGTGGACGCGTGGATGGTGCAGCAGCCCAAAGAAAATGTACGAGCTCTGCTGCTGCAACCTGTCCTCCCACGCCGAGAACATCCATGCTGGCAGCCAGAAAATCAGAGACCAAGTAAAAGACCTGAGGACCGAGAAACCACCTGAGTGGTCCGAAGACTTGCTGGGACATTGGGGATGGCTGGTGTCCCTTCAGCAGGTCACCTTGTGGGTGCTTTTGATTATTTTTGTTGCTTTATGTTTATTTAGTTATTTAAAACGTTTAATTTTGAGGTCCCTGGAGGACGCTCTTTTTAATAAGTAAAAAAGGTGGAGTTGTGGAGGCTGGTGAGCCCTTGGAACATGGGGCAAAGAGACTCTTTTGGTGGGACAGTCCCTAAGATTGCTCATCCTCCCCAGATTAGGGTGAGAGAAAGGGCTGCCCCCAGGATGCTTTGCCTCATTATGCTAATGTACCCCAGTTCTGTTTCCCTGATTGGCCTGTTGGCATCCCTGCCCCTTCCTCCCTTACATGTCCTCCTTGCCAGAACCTTCTCCCTTCCCAGTTCCCCCACTGGCCCCTGTCTTACTGTCCCTCCCTCAGAGTTCCTCTATTGGTTCCCTGACCCTAATCCCACCTATGTACCACCCCTGCAGCCCTGATGCTGTCTCCACCCCCATATTTAGCCTCAAGCATTCAGCTCTCTCCTCGTCTTCATCCCTGGAACCTTCCGTGTGTGGCAGCAATAAATCTTCCTGGCAGAACCCCAAGCGATGACCCTTCTCTCCTCCTTTACCGTCGACCTGCCCTAAGAAGAAGGGTACCCGGCGTGTGTCTGTGTGTGCGTGTGTGTACTTCGGGGAAGTGGCCTTGCCGAGCAACTCCAACTCTCTCTCACGGTCGGAGATGCTTTCGGAAGGTTGCGGCACCATACCACCTCGCCCCCCGCCGCAACCTGTGGTGCCCGAACAGGGACACTGAAGAGGACGTCCCTGAAAGCATCTCCCTCCGGCTGGGGCTGCAATTGGATTGTAAGTCGTGTTTGGGCTTCTGCTTCCCCGAGTATCGTCCTGCGTTTTAGCAGAGCATTCTGAGGGGCGACCAGCAACCTCCTGGGATTGGGAGATCGGTTGACAGGCAATGGACCACCCCAAGAGCTTTTGTTGACCCACAGTTGGTGAGTGATTATTGGGTCACTTTTCTGTCCTTTTCATTTTCTTCCTTTCCTCTCAGAAGTTGGGTGGAGTTTGGGAGATGGGTGCTCAGGTAACCCATCCCCAGAGAGAAGTTTATCTCCAAGTTAAAGAGACCCTGGTTCAGGGAAATTTTATGTTTTCTAATGGGAACTTAAAACGCTTAATTCATTGGTTGTTTAAGCATTTCCCTTCTGTTTCTTGGGGTTCAGCTTTGTCTGTCGGGTTTTGGGATCAATTTGGGAACAAGCTGAATAGTTTATATGCTCGGGAGACTTTTCAGCTGGGAAGTTTTATCCTTTATTTCATATTATTGCTAAAGCGGTTACTCGCTTTGGGGAAAGTTCGGGCCCCAATTCAAAAACCCCTTCACCACTTTCCTCTCCCCGTGTTCCTGAACCCTCTTCCCTGCCTCAGGGGAGATCGGGAGAAGGATCCCGCCCAAGGGCGCAGGGCTGCCACCGTCTCCCTGACATCTCCTGATCTCCTCTGTCCCCTTCCCGGGACAGCACTGGCCATGCTGTCCCAGGCTCTCCCCTAACCCTCCTGCCTATGGCCACATACCCGCTTTCTTCTCCCTGCATTGCCCCATAAGATGGCGCCGGCTGCATGGCAAGCCCTGCCATCTTACCTCTTTCTTCATCATGTTTTCCCACCCTTTCCCCTGCCACACAAAAT